>JAOWBH010120519.1:0-22793 GCA_028566215.1 Silene coronaria | reverse complement strand
AGGTTGGTTTAAACCCGAAGACTTGGATTCTTTCCGAGGCAATCTTGAGAAGGAAATACCTAGAAAAAAGGTAGAGATTAAAGCTACCCGCATGTCCCGTCGTAAGTCGGAAAGAAAGGCCGGAGTTATATCTGTAGATGACTGAGTTCCGAGCAAAAGCCTTACCACCACCGGATCCAGCTGACTTCAAAAAACTCAATTCTTTGTATATATCATTATCAGGTGCAATAGACAAAAAGTATTTAGGTCAATTGTGTAAGGATGTAACTAATGCCAAAAATTGGGAGACACTGTACAAGCTCTCAACTTCTCAAATGTGTATAATTTGTCAAGATCTAGTTTTAATAGATTAGTCATTACATTGTGAACTATTGCTTCTCTGAATTAAACTACTCAAGTTTACATGCTATTACCAGAAAAGAGCTCATGAATCTGAGTTAGGGGATCATCTATATTCAACCAATTGTTCTGCTAACTGCATCTGCATGTAGAGCCAGCCATCAGCATGGGCTGGCCTGGCCCGGCCCAACCTGGCATTCGGGCTCTTTCAGTACGCAGCCCGTCTCGGCCGGCCTAGCCCGTCTCTCTTCCTTGGCTTGGCCCGGGTCTCAATTTTCTCAGCCCGGTCTGCCTTGGCCCGTCCATTTTAAGGAAAAAATAAAAATAGGTTAGGCCCGCCAGCCCGGCCCACCCTCAGCCCGTCTTGGGCGGGCCCTGGTCTGGGTCAAGTATATCCCAACTCGGCCCGGGCCCGTCCCTCCCCCTTGCCTATCCTGGGTCTGACCAGGAGAGCTCGGCCCGAGTACAGGTCTAATTGCATGTACACCGGTTGCATACAAGATAATGTTTTACCAATTACCGTCCACTCTCGTACCACCATACGCGGTACGATTTGGTTACGCAGTTTCATTTTTCGATTTGGCTATTCGCTAATAAATTGGAAAGTACATCGAAACTAAGTAGGCTTTGGAACTAAACCTCGCATAGTTGATTCGGCCCAAGGCCCGAAACGGAAAAGTGTGACACCTTAACCCGATAGACCCGACTCAAAAGTGACCCGGAATTTCATAGTAGACCCAAAATGACTTATTCACGGCAAAATCCTGACCAGAAATAACCAAAACAGCCCAATCCGGAATGACCCAAATTGGAGTAACCTCGGCTCAAAATAATCTGATAATTATTGACTCGAAAGTGACCCGGGGGAATGATTCTAAAGTGGATTGGCAAGGCCACAAATAGTTGAACCATGTGTATCCAATCATCTTTTAACACGTCATCAAATTTTACAACAAATGACGCGTCAACCAAACCACCATAGTAATAAAACAATAATCATAAAATAAAATGATTAAATTCCCGTCACTTTCCTAATTCCTCACCATTTCTCCCTTTTCAAAAATACCTAACTCCGCACCACCGTAGCTTCGCCGGAAAATTCGTCGGAAAACATGGCGACCGTCGATAAATACAACCTGAAGAATCCGGCGGTGAAGCGTATCCTTCAAGAAGTCAAGGAAATGCAATCTCATCCTTCCAATGATTTCATCAGCCTTCCGCTCGAGGTACCTTAAATTATTCTCTCATTTTTTTTGGATTTAACGTTTTTTTTTTAATATATATTGTGTTATTGAATTCAATTTTATGTCGGAAAGTGCTGTTTGATTGTGATTTGTGTTTGATTGTTGACTTTATTCATAGATTCAATTAGGTTATTGTTTTTTTGGGGACTTTTGTTAATTTACATAGGATATTGTTGATTGAAGCTGTTTGATCGTGTTGTTGATGTTTTGAGCTTCTATTATTTTGATTTTTACTACATTATCCAGGTTTTCAGCTAATTTTGATTAGGAAATGAGGATCTGTTTGTTTCCTGACTAAGAGTTAATGATTTTCGGATCGTAGATGAGAATAGCGAACTTTGGAGGTCGTTTTTGATTCTGAAATGGCGGTATACTGATTCGGATGTACGGATTGATTGAGATTTGACATTAGGGAGGTGAGAAATTCACGGGGGTGAATTACTAATGTAATAGAGTAAATTAGAAAATGAATCAAAATTATCAACTTAAAAGCTTCACTATTTTCGTTGTTCTGTGGGGGCCACTGCCTCTGCTAGCTCCAGCCTGGCTCCGCCACTGAATTCTTACTTACCTGGAATTTTGTTTGATCGCCTTAATGAGGATATGTACATAGTAAGATGGATAGAATTTTCCGTCTTAATTTCAAGTAGTAACTTCGTGAGCTTGTGTCTTTGATGTGTATTATTATACCCAAGTTTCGAATGGAAACAAGTGTGTAGGGAAGTTTGAAGTGCTGTTGATGGTTTTTATTCGAAATTGGGACTTGGGAGTTATCTCAAAAACGTTTTTGGTTGATGATTGAGTTTGGTGGTGTTTTGTAGGAGAACATTTTTGAGTGGCAGTTTGCAATTAGGGGACCAGGCGAAACTGAATTTGAGGGTGGTATTTTCCATGGGAGAATTCAGCTTCCTGTTGAATATCCGTTGAAGCCGCCATCTTTTATGTTGTTGACGGTAATCACTTTTACTTATATGCTTTTTGCTGGTTACCTTGTTTATTTGCGGCATATTTTATTTCATGGTTCATCTCCTTTTGAATGGGAATTGACTTAAACCTTCCCTTCTTTTCAGCCGAATGGTCGCTTTGAAACCCAGACAAAAATTTGCCTCAGCATATCAAACCATCATCCAGAGCATTGGCAACCATCATGGAGTGGTGAGTTGTTGCTTCTTTTCCACTTGCTTATGTAGTTATGTTGACTCGATCATGAAATTATTTCCTTAGTTTTATTGATTTCATCTCCGTGCCGACTGCTATGTTAGTAGAAGCTCAGAGCAGCCTTTCTTTGTTTCATGGCCTTTGGGATTAAACTCTGATTAAGATTACTATTGCAGAGAATACTGTGTATCTAAAGTAGCATGAAGTTGGGGACTTGGGGCCGGGGGCATTGTATGTTTATGCAACGTCCATGGGAATCTTGCTAAGAAAATTATGTTTTATAGATAAGTAAAATATAAACTATAAAACTTTGCTTTGAAAATAAATGGAGATTGGCTACACATTCACTGAATGCAACAAATAGGAGAAGCAGACAGAAAAGGCAAGATAAATATATGGATTAGCAACGACCAGTAAAAGAACTAATGGGGAAAAATGGGTAAACAAACTCGAACATAAGGCTAGTGGAGTTTGAAAACAAGTTAGTTAATTGAGTGGTTAATTGGGACTAGCTACTCATTATTACTGAGGTTAAACTATAGAAGAGATCAAGTAGACATGAAGCTCAGGTGAAGCGATCAGATGCGGTTTAAAATTAAATTTATACGCTTTCACAATTTATCAAGTTACAGCGTGTTTACTTACACCACAACCTAATAGCTATGTGATTGTAACAGTTCGTACTGCACTGGTCGCACTGATTGCTTTCATGCCGACACCTCCTAATGGGGCTTTAGGGTCTCTGGACTACAAGAAGGAAGAGAGGCGGAGACTAGCTATCTTATCTCGTGAAGCACCCCCAAAATTTGGAACGCCTGAGCGTCAAAAGGTTATCGATGAGGTCTGTACACCGTATGATCTCTCTACTTCGTGCCTTGGTTTGTTGTGTCCAGCGACAGATGCATGTTATAGCATTTTGGGTCCCAGGACTCTGAAAAGCCATTTTTTTGTGCATTTGACCCATTTTATGTTAAATTAAAGATAATACATTCTGTAAACTAATATGGAGTATAAATCAAATACTTAGAAGGACATGACGAACGTAACATTTTGGTTCCGCTCTTTGTTGTGTCAGATATACATAGAGTAATTTGGATGCCTTTCACTTCTGCAGATACATGAATACATGCTTAGCAAGGCACCTTCACCTTCTTCAACCCCAAAGCAGTCTCCTGAAGAAGAGCAACCCAATGAAGAGGTGGCTAGTTCTGTGGAAACTCCAAATGCTGAAAATTCCGAAACTGTTGCAGAACCTGCTCCCATGGGAGATGATGATGACAGGGTTATCGAGGAAGCTAGAGTAGCTGCCGAGGATGCTGCTCCCGTGGTTCATCAGGAAGTTAGACAGGTTAGAGCTGAAATGCCAACTCCGCTACTTCAACATAATCGTTCAGCAAGGGTGCAAAGGTCTGCTGATGACCGGTTTCTCACTCTGGCAGCTGTGGGATTGACTATTGCTATTGCCTTTCTTGTGTTGAAGAAGCTTGTCAAATCCTATGGTTATGGTGCTATATTTATGAGCGAATCATAGAAGTGAAGTGATGACATTATATTTTTCGTGTGCAAAGAAGACAGGCAGGCCGGATTCCTACATTCATGGGATATTCGGTTTAGTATATGTTGTAATATATCGTGTAGATGTTAATGAAGCTATTAGAGTTATGAATGATAGTCTCTTTAAAGACATCGATGAGGTTGCTTGCTATATCGGTCTACTCTACTACATTTTATGATAACATAAGAAGCTGCTGTAAGTCTGTAACGTAACGCAATTATGCAGCTACTCTTGACTTAACATGGCTCCACATTTCTTTATTACTGTAAGCTAGCCTTTGAGCTATATTCTGATGGAGTTGGTTCTAAAACCATCCATTAATGTATTGAATGAAATTGAGAGTTGTGAAGAGTTTGTCAATTCTAGTGAAACCTCGATCTTTTACTCTAAAATTTTCAACTGTGTGTACGTGGTTAAGTCTCGTTTGGGTCTTCCCCCACTAATATAGTCGATTAAAGATGAATCGAATGAGATAGAGGGAGCTTGATTAGACCTGACCCGAATAACCCGACCCAACACCCGAGCTTGACTCGAACCCGAATAACCCGACCCGAATGTTTATTGTTGCAAACGGATTATTATCCACAAATAACTTGATACTAGCTGACCCGAACCCGACCTGAAGTCAACAGACCCGAAATTACCTGACCCGAACCGTTTGACCCGTTTTCCAGGTCTAAGCTTGATGTTGAACAAAATCCCGGTGTGATCTATTCCTCGGATAAAATGCTTACCATGAAACTAACAAAAAAATTGCCAGGATTTACCCACGACACACCAAAAATAACGATTGCGTGTAGCTTGGTCATTTTTCATTTCAGCAAATAAGAGAACCGAAACAATACTTCCGTCTTAACCACATCCGAACCCCAAACACAAGCGGGCAAAGTACCCAAACATAATGACAGGCCCAAAATGTGTTAACCCTGAAAAAAGAGGGTATAATAACACAACAGAAACGCAAACGGCACACATTATCTTTTTCATTTCACAAAAACCTCACTTGTTCTTTCTACACCACACTTATTCTTCTGATTTCCCATAAACCCTAAAAAATTCAAGATGCCAGGCCCTGTTGTTGTCGACCAAGATCAGATTCAAACACCTGTTGATGAAGTCGAGGTTCTTGAACAAAAGGTAATTAATCAATCAATTAATCAATCAATTAATCTATTGTTTTCTTAATTTTTTTTCTGTTTTTTTTGTTGAAAATATTTTATCGATTGATTTATTTTTGTAGAAGGAAGAAGTTGTTGTTGAAGATGTGAAGGAAGATGACCATGAAGATGACGATGATGAGGATGACGATGATGATGAGGATGATGACAAGGATCTTACCCTTGGTAATTATTTATTATTATTATTATTAGGGATTCATATTGTTTGTTTGATTATCTGATTTTTATAACGCTTTAAATTGGATTAGTTGAATTTCTGATGAAATTTGAGTTTGTTATGAGATGTTTTAGCTGTTTTACGGAATGATTTTCGACTCGTACTGCGATTTTTTTTAGTATGATTGTTGATTTTGTGTAGTCAATTTTGTTATTTGGATTTGTTGTAGACCTTGTAGTATAGATTGAATTATGTTATGTAATTGCGGTTGGTCATGGTGAGGCTTTGTTAGTGTTAATATTAGTTTAACATTGCGACGGGTTTTGGTGATGCTTTAGACACTTTACTATGACTAATTACTGTCTAAGGTGTTGATTTGATTATGTTAAATGCGTAGTACCGAGTAATCGCCAGACCTCCCACCCCAAATAAGTGTATCTTTAGGATTTTGAAGATGGTGCATGCCATTTATGATTTTTTTGGCTTAGTAAACGCGCTCAAGCCTAAAGCTAAGCGGCTTGTCCTATTCCCTACTAATCCTAAAAGGCACTTGCTGACAATAACTTGTGTGGCTTGTTCCATGTGGTGATGCTTTCATCTCATGCTTTGCATCTTATCGTAATGGCGCTCATCGGATGTGTCTTGCTCAGTTAATAACTGTGTTTAGGGTTAGTAATGACTAATGAGTTACAACGAGTAAATAACTTGCATTCTGATAAGTTTTGATTGTTTGTTTTGGCTGATTAAGGCTCAGGAGATGGCTCAAAGCAGAGCAGGAGTGAGAAAAAGTGCAGGAAAGCCATGCTGAAGCTTGGGATGAAACCCGTCACAGGTGTTAGCCGGGTTACCATCAAGAGAGCCAAAAATGTAAGAATTCCTGTACTCTTATTATTGACAGTGGTACTTATTGTTGATTTTAATGGACTGCATCGCATAGATTGTCCCAGCATACTGCAATATGTCATTATTTACTTATTTTGAGACATTGTGTCCTGTTAATCCAGATGATGTTCTTCATCTCGAAACCTGATGTGTTCAAGAGTCCACATTCTGAGACCTACGTCATCTTTGGAGAGGCAAAGGTTGAGGACTTGAGCTCTCAGCTTCAGACTCAAGCTGCCCAGCAGTTCAGAATGCCTGACATTTCATCGATGATTGCCAAATCTGAAGCCGCAGGACCCGCCACTGCTGCACAGGAGGAAGAAGAAGAGGAGGTTGATGAAACAGGAGTTGAGCCTCGAGACATTGAGTTGGTCATGACTCAAGCTGGCGTCAGTAAGAGCAAGGCTGTCAGAGCACTCAAGGCTCATGATGGTGACATTGTTAGTGCCATCATGGAGCTCACTACTTAGGCCCGAGTTTGTTTCCCTATCTTGAATGTCACTCCCAGTCTCCTTGGGAGTTTATGTTCCATCTATTTTCGTCGATTATTTCTTATCCCAAACATCTTTGAAGTGATGTGGTTATGCTTTTTTAAACTGCTGCCTGTTCATTTGAAGTATCTTTCATAATGATGATCGATTTTCCTGCTTTAAATAGGCAGTTATTAACATTTTGGCAAGCTTTTCCGTCTGCCTTTCAAGGTTCTTTCACTTCCTTTGCTTCATAAATTACTACATAAGATTACAGTAATCTTTACATTTGTTGCAAGTTTGTACAGACCATATTTAGACTTGCTAGTACCTGTATAATCTTAGAGATTGAAGCGGTAAATTGTTAGACTTGTTAAGGATTTATGACCCTACAATTAATACGAATCTCTCCTTCGGCACCAGTGAGGACTTGAATTTGGCTCATCTTAACCATAGCTTGTACAAAGTCATGTTGCCAAGCCAACCCGTGTGTTGCATAAAATGCAACCTGATGAGAGGTTTCCGAGCTGTCTAACAGTGCCTGATCAGACTCAAATAGGCCATTATGCAGGAAAAGATTGGCATAATAACTAGGGTCCATAAGTAATGGAGTCTGGTTCATGTAAACAGTGTTTTCTCCCTGTGAATTGATGGGGCATTGTTGCATCAAGAGTTGTGCCAAGAGCGGGTTTAGGTTTGGGTCCTGGTTCGTTTCTGAGCTGTACTTGTATAGTCTGGGAGTGACTGCTGTGCAGTGGGAGCGACCAATTGTATGCGCTCCTGCATGTTTAATCGTATAATAATTGCCTGATTTAGTAATTAAAAACCTTGAAGGCCTCATCTTGTTATTCAGAGATGACTTACCAAGGAGTGCAACCATATCATCCTGTGTTAAACCCTTTTCCGTAAAGGACTGGGTAATCTGATCGAGGTTAAAACTAGGACCAGGGATGTCGACAGTTTCTACTGCTTTGGAAATTCTGCCATCCCTCCTTCCTGCAGGCACATCCCAGTATAGTCCTCCTGTCTATACATATCACGATATCAGTCCCATCGAAAGTATTAACATTTCAGTGGTTTATAGGAGTACCTACTCCTACGATTTAACAAAAAGAAACCGAAAATCTGAATTTGGTATGCTTACAAGAACAATGGAGTCTCTTGCAGCAAAGGCAAGAATATCAGCACAAGAGACAATCCCTGCACACTCATCTTCAAGCCTAGCTTTCGCGTTATCTATCACTTCCAACCCGCGTAGTGTCCTTTCATTGGGTGCTCCATCCTTCTCGGCTTTATTTGTTGAGGTAGAGTCTATCAGGATAGATCCGTCACAACCCTACAAACAAACAAATCGGAAATCTAAGCATCTTTCTGGTGTCACATCGTATCATAAAACAGAAATTATGGTAAGTCGATAATGTGTTACCCTGACAAAGCAGTCATGAAAATGCAACCTAACAAGCCCTGGTGCAATCCCTTTATCACCAACAAAACCTTTTACGACCTCATTTCTGATTATTGTTTCAGCTAAGTGACATTTGTCGTTATAGAACCCGACTTGAAGTACTGCTTCAATATGATGGGAGCTTAAGAAGAACACCAATAAAGTTGCTAATGTAGTTAGCTGGTTCTTCATCATGCTCGAAACAACCGTCTTCTGTTGGATATTGTGTTTGATCAGCATATTTATAGTAGTAGTTTTCGACAAGCGTGCTTCCTCCATAATTTCTCTTCACATGTCATTACCTGATCAAATGAATCCCTTAGGTTGCTCTATATATCAGCTTTCCATCTACAAATCGGCCATTTAAGGAAACTATTGCGGTGTCCTCTATTATTGTTGCGTTTGAAGTTAGTTTACCGTCATGTAAAGGATTTAGGATCGCTGTCCGCCTTGTTATGATAAATTAAGCATGACAAATATTACGAATTACGATGTAACTTTACCGATATTGGTTTTATGGCGACAATATAAATGTGATGGAGGTAGTATTACAACGAAGAAAACTATTTACGTGAAAATAGTTAGTCTATAGTGTTTCCTCTCAAAATAACGCGACAACAAAGAAAAGGTTATTAATTTTTTTGATGCATTTATGAATTTTACAGTGTTAAGCAAGGCTCTATCGACATGTCAATCTGGTTACGTAAGCTTATTCACGCGACATTTTCCGTCACACACTTAGAAACTTAATTTTAAGCCAATTGTGTTTACTTAAAGTTCAAGTGACATAGATTAATACAATAATTGAACTACAATTATCAGCCTAAGAAGTAACTGTACTAAGATTGATTGCATCCAACTAAATTGACAAGGACATAAGAACTAATTCTCTTATAATGTAGCTGACTTATACAGTAAGTTTCTTATACTTCCAAGGGAATGGAAGAATAAATGCAGATTCTGCTATTTTAGCCAAGTCGATTTGATCTGTACTCGACTAAACAATAATTGGCCTGGACATACCATTGTTGGATAAATCCCTGTTATGAAAGCAAGATCAACAATAATTGAGTTGAAGCTAAAACATTACAAGCAATAACACCCTGCACCAAATCGAATAGTTTGGTTCAATTATCGTGTCCCAGAGGTAAAGTAATGAAGCGCGAGATGAGAGCCATAAAATGGGAGAGATTTCTAGCATTGAATGTTTATATTCTCACTTTGTTGTATGTCTACCCTGCACTTTAAGATGAACAGAAAAATGAATAGAACAAGCAGCATTTAGATTATACACAAAGTTGTCAGTTTTGATATTCCAAAAGGTTTCCAATGCCCCTTATTACAAATTTGTAGAGTATTAGAGGTTCTGGGAAGAGTGGAGATTATATACAAGTAAGATATCATCATTCATTAATCTGTGGAATGAAGGCATCAATTCGTTTTCCGAATATCATCTTTAGAAACATGTTCCCAGTCTGAAGAAGGGCTTTCATTCCCATACCAGCTTTCGAAGATCTCACTGTTCAGCCTGTTGGTTTTGCCATGTTGGGTTAGGAATGTTTCTCCGTTCACATGAATGCCAATCGGATCCTCATTTTCTTCCTCAGTGAAATTTGGGTATGGCCCAAATGCTCCTCTCAGTATGGGCATTTGCTGTTCCGATGAGCCAGGTTCATGAGAGTCATCTTCCACAACATTTAGAGGGGATACAAATACTTGACCAGTGTCCGCAGAGTCCGAATCTTGGATACGACTCTGGATGATTCGGAATCTAGCCATCACAGAGGCTTCCCCTTCCTCAAGATCACCAACTGACTTGGACACCCAGTCAGGAAAGGAGTCAGAACTGTCAACCCCACACTCAAGGGTTTGATACATAGGACTCGAGGAATCACGGTCTGGCAAATAATTATACTCGTCTGGTGATGTGTTATACTCATTGTTAAGAGAATCGTGATCAACTCGAGACTTGAGCAATTGATATCTCGCCAGTACAGGATTGTTGGGTGCCGCCGCATAATCAATTGTCGCTATACCATGGGAATCTAGCCCAGTGACATACACTTTGGAGGGATTCTTGTGTCCTTCAAATGATTCTTTGTTTTCCTGACTAGCCTCAGCGCTTTGATTTCGGCTCTTGAGAATTTGATATCTGGCCAAAACTGAAGCATCAACATCATTTCCATGAAGAGTTTTCTCATTGGTTGGTATTGGCTCTCTGAATTCAACGGTAGTCCCATCAACAGCTTGTGAGTTGGGAATATGGGAGGTTTCGACTTTTCTTGCTAGATCAACTGTTTCATGAACATCCGCCGTAACATCTGAAGTTGATGAGACCTCTTTATCTGAAACATCCTTCTAAGCACACATTAGAGGAAGTTTGTGATAAGATAATTGTGTATCTGGGGTTCGAGGACAAGCATTACCTTTTGCACCATTTTGTGTTTTCTCCATGTCAGCCTTCACGCGAAGAAATCGAGCCTTAGCGGTCATGGCACACAATGAAGCTTCTGCATCAAGCCACAAATTCTTGTATAGAAGTCTCCGTTGGTCCATCTCCTCCTCCCCACGAAAGTTTTCATGAAGAAACTTCTTTATAGCCTGCAGTATTTACGCTTTCCATTAAAAACCAGCCTATCTCCCCTTTTATGGATAAAGTAATCTTAAGCCTCAAATGAACGTGTCGAATCTGAATCAGCAGAGTTGGAAGTAGGATCCAGTGTGCATCATACCAACGTTGGATCTTAGTGTGCTTGAGAGGGGACCCAACTGCCCATCTGCCTTCTTTCTCAATCCATACACATTAAGTATACATTTAATCACCTTGAGGGTCAGGGCTAATTCTAGCTCCCTTTATCTGTTGCTTCAAGATCCCGTCGTCAAATCATAGTATGTCAATTTTAATTTAATGGTAAACCCCACTTTGACATTTTAGTGAAGAGAAAAAAAGCCAAACGGGCGGAATTGGTTGAAATAAATTAATGGAGAAAGTAACAAATACTAGAAAGATCCCGAAGCAAAGCAAGAATGAACAATACCTCCATCATATCAAAATCCTTATCTGAGTTTGGGTCAACTTTACAAGAAACAGATTCCAAAAGACGCTCAGTTGTATCCCCAACCTTAACAGCAGCAGCAACTGCTTCAAATGCAGCATCATTGACCTAAACTCCAACAATAGCGACATAAGTAGCTTAGTTAAGAAATCTACACAATAGCCTTCTTAGGAATTACATAGAAAGAAAATTAAATAACACATGAAGACTGCTTACCATCTGAGCAACTGGCAACTCTTGATTAAAAGAATTTATTTCCAAAGAGGTAGTTGAAGGCGATTCCCCAGCCATCAATGACATGGAAGCGTTAAGGTTTGCAATAACATGCTTAATGGCAATAGAGTGCTGCTCTGTAACTGATGCCGGTTTACTGAAGCAATAGCAACGAAGTATTTCTGATAGGTTCAACAATGTCTTCAACAACATATTCACATCAATGTTTGATTCTGAAATTTTACTGGTTACTTGACAGTTGCTTAAACTTGCATTATCTCCAGGAGGTGAACTTGCATGATTATTCTCGGAACTTGATGGTACATCAAGAGAATTATTTGCTACACCCAGAGGACATTTTGGACGTTCCCCTCCCTCAGAAACCTGTATTGCAGGTAATGTAATTTCAGGCAGTGCATCTGTTTCAGATTTGTTCAGTATGCAACATTCCTTCGTAGACACATAACTCTCATCAGCAAACTGAAGGCCATCTTGAGTGTTTAGGTCAAAGCAAAGGGGCGGTCGGACCTGGGAAAAATTTTCTTCACCACCTTTTGATGCACATACTGAATTAAAAGGCTTCTCTGGAAATTTTCCTTCTGTACACTTTTCAGAAAAGAAATTTCCACAACCAGAAGAGTCATCTGGAAAAATCATCTGAGGGGCCTGAGTACTCATACTTTTGCATTCATCTAACTTTTTAACACTAACATCTGGCAGCATGCCCTTGGACACTGCAAATGGCGAGAAGTAGCTAGATGAAGCTCCTCTCCAGCATGGCGAATCCTCCGCAGGGTTGTGGACATCAGTTACCCCAGAGACTTTCTCAACAGAATATGCAGCATGAGCATCATTAGCTTCCATGTCTTGGCCAACTGAACTAAAGTGAAGAGGCATTTGGGGTGAATCTTGACTTTTTTCAACGCCAGTTTTAATGCCTATCATAGTATCTAAAGATTCTCTTACTTGGCTTGAAGATGTACCCACAGACGATGATGGAGGTCTCCTGATGACCACGCTCGACTGACGTTTCAATCCGAGGGAAATTCGAGGTTCAACTTGATAGGAGTAATTATACCCTGCAGAAATGCTACTTTCTTTGCCTACGAAGCTGGAATCGGGATTCAGTTTCGGAGCTGAAAATATACCTCCAAGAGAGCTACTTTCAACATATGTTGTTTTGTTCTTTGTAGTGGGAAAAGTACTAACAGTGGATGTAGAACCAAACACATAGGCACCACTTTGACCGAAGTGTTCCCCAAGTGACAAACCAGTCGAATTTTTAGAGCCACTGAAGTCATTGGCTGATTCTGCAATTGGGCCTTGAAGATGAGAGCTTTCTTTAGGTACCAATGAAGAATCAGAAGTCGGTAATCTTGAGCCGCCTAAAAGTGTCCTATTGTCCCGCACTACTCCAGCTTTCCAAAGAAATTCATCAAGGCTTAGGCTACAATCTGAAACAGGAGACGTCAAGCCAAGTTCTCAATTATACAAACTTCTTAATATAAAAAATGGGTATACAAGATCACCACAACAAAGGGCCTTGGTCTTTTCTAGTGGACAAAACTAACTGAAGCCTGCTGAAAAGTTACCATGGCAGTCTAGCTTTATCTCTCTTCATAAGGAGCTTAAAAATATTATAGCGCATTTTTCTAGAAAGATGGAAGGTTTACATAGATCGTTGAAATAAGAAGTCTCAAATAACAAGACGTGCACAGTTTGATAACATTGAATTACATCCTTGGTTTGCATACCACGCATACAATTTACCATGTAACCCTTTAAGATCTTCAAGCCTACCTGCCTCACACTCCATGTACACCCCGACATCAGCAGATGCAACATCGACGACGCCCCCAGAGCCTACCTGCCTCACACTCCAAACTCTTAACATGTCCGCCCCAGCATCACCAAATGCAACATCGACGACTCCCAACCAAGCTAAGTCTAATCCATCCCTCTCCTCGAGAACACTCCTTATCGGCCACTTCCGCCGGGTACAATTCCCCAACAACCTACAAGGCAACGGACAATTGTACCCTAAATCTTTCCTCCGGACCCAAAACCAAATGACACTCTACGGGTGATTGGGGAACCATTTTGGGGAAAGGCGTGTGTCGTTTGTGGCGGCCAGCAATTCAGTGTAGTGGTGGTGGTGGGAAGTAGAGTGTGTGGCCGGTGTTTAGTTGGAAAGAGGATATAGTGATGGGTTAGTGTTTTAAGTTGGTCATATTGTATAAGATTTTCTTACCTGAAATTTTTCCTTCATTACAATAGAAAAATGCTGACACTATAACAAAGATTAAGGGGAAAAAAGCATCTAAAGAATTTTCATATTTTGAAAGGATAAATTTGCACAGACTAAACAAGTTTTATCTCCTTGAGCTACCTGATCAAAGAAATCGGTAAAATGCAAATGCAAGTATGTAACCCTACGCAGAGAGAAACTAAGACTCTAATCCTGTCACAAATGTACGACAACATGAACACATCCAAAGCTCCATCACAACCTTTCATTTATCCATTTAAAATGATCATCCATTAATCAGAAAAAGTTGAGCCAAACAACGAACGAAGCATGTAGGGGCCGCACTGTTATTGCAGGCAGATCCAAGATAGGCGACACATAACCGAAAAAAATACACTATGAACAATGAATATGTGTAAATAAGATGCACAAAGTGTAAAATACCTCCATCAGGAACATTAATGTTACGCCTCACATCAGGGAAAGAATGAGTATAAACATCAGTAGACGGTTGACTCTTGTTAGCTTCATCAACAAGAAGAGGACTTTTGCTGTTCTGTGAATCAAAGAGGTTTGAGTCCTTTGAACCAACCACCTGAGCATATTCAGGCCATTTGCTCTGCTCATTCACCCCACTCCACACACTACCCCAGTCCAGTTTACGATCCCCCTCCCCCGACCTGCGCAAATGAGTAGAGGCAGAGTTTGACAGCAAGTCATAGCGATCCCCACTATTAACCCCTAAACTTAAGAATCCATCTTTCTGGGCCGGAGTGGAGACATAAGGAGGGTAATATGATTTAACACCCTCAGAAACTGCGCACATGCTGTTAGGAAAGGGGTCATACGAAAATGGATCATAAACACCAGAAACAGTTGAGCTTGACTGTGAACCTGAATATCCATAAACAGTAGGAGAAGAAGAGCATGTCACATTAACATCCATAGTCGGTGCAAAAGTTGACCCAGTGGCCGAAGACGAGGAGTTGTTCCAGAGCTGGCCGGAAGAATCATAGTACGGTCCATACATCAGCACGTCAGGATAATTCACATGAGTGTTGGTTGAATTTTGTTTCTGAAGTGATCTATCAACTCGAAATGGTGGAGCTAAGGGAGATAAATTGGATGATGATGATAAAGACCCTAAACCTCCAACCCTATATGGACCTGATCCAGAAGAGGTCATTTCTTCTCTAATCTTCAAATTTAACAGCTTCCTATCTTCAGAATTTCAGTACACAGATCCTTCGGCCCGGAAAAATTAAGGACTTGGAATTAGACACCATGATGAAAAAAAAGTCAGAACTTTGAGATGTCGTAACACATACTCTTACATACATATCATATAATTGGGCAATGACACATACGGAAAAATTATCGCCTCTTCACTATCATTCATATCAAAAGCCCCAAAACTTACAGATTAAAAAGTAACTAAATAATATACAATCCATGCATCAAAATCGAAAGCTTCAAATTCATACAAAATTATAGCTCTAAATACAGAAATTAACAAAAATCTTTACTAATCATCTAAACCAAGCTTATTCATACACAGATACAGCTCCAAATTGCAGAATTAAACCATAAAGATGATAACTTTAACAAAATTAAGAACAACCCATCGTTTACCATTTAATCCCAGGATTGTATGACATATTTCTACACAATTACAGCTCCAAACACAGAATTAAACCATAAAGATGATATCTTTGAAACCCATCATTAATTATATAATCCACAACTATAATTTTGACATGGTCATCAAGGGTTTACTTGATGATTACAGAAACGATTAAAGGACAAGTAAAAGATTAAATTGCTGGGAGAAATAAGATAATTAGGGAAGAAGATGAACCAGAAGATGATCGAGAAAGGGGGCATAGGAAGTTGGAAAGTGGAGTTGGAAATTCCGTCGCCTATCTCTCTCTCTTTCTCTCCCCTTTTCTTTCTTTCTTCTTTCCTTGTTGGCTTCGCTGGAATCAATCAGATATCACTCTCCCACTTTGTTGACGTTTCGACTTGGAATGTAACACTCAATTATTTTGATTATATTTATTCACAATTACTTCTCATAACCGGTCTCGCGCTTTTTTAATCTTTATCGTAAAATGTGTTTCTTTAATAACTACGTTCTACCGTACATTTGAGCTTTGAGGATGTGCTAGTGTTATAATTTATGAGAGAAAGTTTTATCGCTCTAGCAATTGTGGTCCTACCAGGCTCGAATCCGCACTAACAAGATAATTTGCAACCAAGAAGAAAATAAGGCGACTAATACTAGTATTTAATTCGTATCCGAAATTTTTTGTAGGTTCGCTAGTCACGGAGCATAATTCTTAAGTTATAAACTCATGTGTTAAAGACTTTAAGCCAAATATAAGTCATCTTATTCAATGCTATTCACCCAAATTAACGATGCTCACTTTGTATTTGTATACTCCGTATTTCATAATACTAGATTAATGTTTGTCATGACTTATGGAATTTAAGATTTGAGAATTACTCAACAAATTATAATTGAACCTAACATTATGTCACAAACGATGATGAACATTCCTTATTAGACGCACCACTTTTACTTTTTGAGTTTTGACATTTCATTATTTGATATTTGATATTATATAAAATCACAATCACACAACACCATACATAATATTAGGATCTTATAATTCCGATTAGCAAAAGGGCCTAATCTAAGTCAACCACATGATAAATGAGTTTATTATATATCTATGTATTTTGTATTCCCTTGCTTAAGTCGCCGGATCCACCAATAGGATTCTTTGTTATCAACCCATAAGCAATTCCATGAACAGTAAGTCAACCCGTCACAAACTTATACGGGTTGAGTATTACCCATATGGATATATAAAACAAAAATTAAAGTGTTTAATGAGTTACAAATAATTTGCTTTATCTACTTATATGAATTTTACTTGACACGTCACTGCCGTTACAAGCTTGTGACACATATTAATAACCGTAGAATTTGGTTCCATGAAATAATTGAATGACTCTACAACAAGACGTGAATAAGTAGAAAGTAGGAAGCTAGTGTGAGTCATCGTGTGACTGCACTAAATGAACAATGAAATAGGAGCATACATCGGATGTAATACCTCAGATTTTATTTGTTTTTGAGCATATGTATATTTTTTCTGAGCATACTACCTTTGACTTCATTCTTTTTGAGCACATGTGTATTTTTTCTGAGCTTATTAAAGTTTATAAGTTAGTTTTTAATTTTATTTTGTCAAAACTTTAATTTTACTAAACTTATATGTAATGTTTTTGAGTTTTATTGTAATTTTTTTGAGCTTAATGTTTAAGTGAGTGAACTCAAAAACTTTATTGAAAAACTCATAAGTTTTTAAACAAAACTCAAAAACTTTGTTATAATGCTCAAAAACTAAACAACTAGTGGTAGTACATCGGATGTACAATCCACTTATTGTGTCTTGTCTATATTCACTAGTCTCTATTAATTAAGTGTGTAGCACTAGTTAAAACATTACGAGAATACTTATAAGGTACTTATAAAATCGTAATATTCCTACTTATTAAAAGTAGGAGTATAATTTACATTATTTACGTGTTTCGCTATGAGAATAATTTGCATTTCTTTAACATATTGCTAATCGTATGAACAAAAAATAGGGATAAAAAAGAGAGGGAATTAATCCCATAAATAAAGATTAAAAGGATTTAAACACCCGTAACTTTTATAACGTACGCATTGAAAAATCACGATAGCATTGGATATTCACCGTAAATATTTCATCAAGAACAATCTTCCTTTACTCAAAAAACAAAAATTAATTACGACGATGATCAGGGAGTTTGGATGGCATGAAAGCTAGACGGAGGAGTAGAACAAGAAGTATAAGCGGGATACAAAGGACTACCAATGGTGGCGGTTGTGGTGCTGCCGTAAAAATGAGTGGGGCCGCCAATATCATCGCCGCCATTGCCACCATAAACATGGTTGAATACCAACTGAAATATTCACAGCCATTGTTGTTTTTCTTCTTGTTGTTGTTGATGCTAGTCATTAATATTATAATTCTCACAATAATTCCTTTTTTTACTAAGATTTATATAGATTAAAATAATAATTAAATCTCTCGTACTAAAAAGAGATTAAAACCCTTAAATCAAACCCTAGTGAAAATGCTATCATTTGAGGGAGAAAGAAAATGAGTTTATATAGATGAAGGAGTTGATATGTTATGTACTAGAGATACAATCAAGAGTTAAAAAGGGAAAAGGTAAGTAAAAGAAGCAAGTATAAAAAATTTTGGGTAAAAGATAAAAAAAATGAGATTTTAGTTGGTTAATATTTGTGAAGTTTAAGTTTATATTGAATACTTGACATTTTTATTTCACTCATTAGGCCTATCGTTTTATTCTCAAAACCACGTTTTCCTTTCTTTACTCATATTTTTTAGTGTCTCTTGGTTTGGGGATGTGATCACAAATATTAAAACTTACCATTATTGATAGCCTACATATTAAGAAGCGTTTATTTCGTGCATGGATATGAGTTTGGAATCAGGAATTATACCTAAGTGGTAGAGGGTTGAAACTTGATTCCTTATACCTAATATTTATTTCAATTTTGAGTGCTATGAGTTTCAAACTCATTTCAGATTAAAATCCATAAAATAAAATATTTTAAATAATATTTTTTGATATAATAAAATTATGAAAATAATTTATTAATCAATTAAGTATATAAGAAAATCGTTTTATAAAACATCATAATTTTTTTCCACATTTTATCTATATCTATACTATATAATTAAAAGGTCTATACCATATAATTAAAAGACAAACTAACACATCTAATTTTTTGCCACGTAGGAACTAACACATTTAATTTTTTGCCACGTAGGATTATCATAATTAACTTTTATCTATTTGGATTATAAATAATAAATTATTATTTAATTATTTGACACAATAATCAAATTCACTAAAATCTATACTATATAATTAAAAGGCAAACTAACACATTAAATTTTTTGCCACGTAAGAACTAACACATTTAATATTTTGCCACGTAGGATTATCATAATTAACTTCTATCTATTTGGATTATAAATAATAAATTATTATTTAACTATTTGACACAATAATCAAATTTACAAAAAATCATTATAAAAGTGTCATTATATATTTTGTAAAATATAATTAAAGAAAATCAAAATATATTATCATTATTCTCAAATTAATAGTGTACATTAAATATTTCATGAGTTAAAATAATTTCAAAAGTGATGTAATCTACAATTCATATCCAAATTTCATAATTTCTAATCAAATTAACATTTTGATAGAAATTTTTGTAATGAAAACATGTTAATGTATTGGTTAAAGTTCTTCAAACTTACCTTTTTCAATTTATATTTGATGAAACTAGCTTGAAAGCCGCGTGCAACGCACGCAGTATCAAACTCTTCTCGCCGGCGATTATCAAATCATGCCGCATTATCTATATGAATATCCGGTCTGTATCTTTTCCATTACCGTGCTCTCTTCATTACTTTTCATTACCTCTCAACGGTTCAAATTTAATTTCGGAGCGATCTAACGGTCAAATATTTTGATGAGGGAGAGAGGATATTGAAGGTAATGGAAAAAAAAAAAACAATTGAGAGGATAAGACCGTTTCCAGTTCCTTAAAAGAACCGGTTGCTTTCTAAGATGATGCCACGTGGGAGTGCATATATAAAATAAAAGGCTAATATTTATTTAAAGCCTCTCTTCTTTATGCACTTTACCAGTATTTCTACACACCCATGTCCCCTCAACTTCTATGGATTAACTTCACCTTTCTCACTTCTCTTCAAACTGACTTCCTTCATTCTTCATTTATATTTGTTCCCATTCAGATAGAAATGTGCATGTTTAATAGGCAATAATAATTTCGTGATCATCACTTTGAATCAATTTGTTGAATTTTTTTTTTGCACAATTCATTCTCTGTATCTCTTCACTTGTAAGAACTGTCATAATAAGTACTCCCATTACTTTAAATCAGCCCAAATTACACCATTCATCTGTACTTCCGTTTTGTGGTAAAATTATGTTGTCGTAGATTGATTATAGCGAAAGATGGGCCATAGTTTCAACAAAAAAATAAAAAGATAAAGTGGTTTTGTTGGAGTGTAGATGTAAAGAAATCAGGTCATTCATATACTTTTGTGGATCAACAAAATTTTGGCTTCAAAAAAAAAAGATATTGGTTGCAATTTTACAACAAATCAGTAGTTCAAGTATAATCACTAACTAACCAATCCATTTCGTTGCACTCTCACATTCAACCTCTATATCCGTCCAGGCAAGTTAAAGTATAACACAGGTCTCATATAAGAAAGATGTATAGGCAAGTGTAAATCACCTATATTCTAACTCTTACGGTTTCAATACTACCAATTGCATTTTATGATTAGAGTGGCTTAATAATTACATGTTTTTCAGGTCACTTTCAACCGTAACATGAACGGTCTTGCTCTAACAAGATACCGCCCAACTTAAATTCTTACTAGATATATGAATACAGTACAAAATAAAGAACAAAATAAACTTTGCTCTGGCAATACATAGAACACGTGGTAGACTGGTAAGCAGATTCTTAGAAAAAGATGTGTTCAGTGAATATACCCAATTAAGTTCTCGAACACAGAAGCATTTTGTAGGATTATCATAGCACTTAAAATCTGGTAGTTCACACAATTTATCTCCAATTAAACAAACAATAATATAAACTTAATGAAAGATGGTGGCAAACTCACTGGACGTCGCACCCAATTAATTATCCGATACTCCGTATATTTGAAGACTTTCAATTAGGTTTAACCATGTAAACGAAACATAAGGAAAATGTAGAGGGAAGGGGAATTATAAAACTAACAAACAAAATTTAGCAACAAAGATAAGTTTTTGTAGAATTTGGTATTAAAGGTGGTTTCGGAGGCAACAAGTAATCGGAAGCTATACACACATCGGTATGGAGGAAGGGAAAAAACGATAGAAAGATTTAACGGCAGTTAGTCGGTTACCGCAAGGAAAATCAGGGAAAGAAGAGCAGACTCAAGTTTGTTAGAAAAAATGAACTGAAAAAAAAAGTGTGCTAGTGAGAAGGTAGGAGAAAGAAAGCAATTTCTGTTGACGGTGGATGAAAGCGTTAAAAGAATACAGAAGGCTGCAAAAAACTGTAGGGAAAACCAAAATACAAAGGAAAATGGCTTGACCATAAATATAGTTGTTGTCAAGGGACACAAGCACTGTCAAAAACCCCCAAACCCTCTATTCTCTTTTTATATAAGATATAAGATATGAAAATGAAAATAATTTTTTTTTCCAATATTTTATTAAATAACTAATTGGTCCCCTTAAAATTTAACTAAAAATAGTTTGGCCTCTAAATTCCTAAATCACGATTTTGTCACTAGTTTAAAAAGAATTTTTCGAATGAGCTTTTAGTTTTCTTAATTTGTGGAGTTATATATTTAAGTGCAGACTAACTTATAATTGTTTTGAAGCATTAAACACTATCCTGTGTGGTCTAAAACATTCATATTAATTTCAACATTTGTTTTTTATATGTAAAAAGATTTGCTTATTTACACTTGTCACTGAACTAGACACATGCATGTGCAGGTTGCCCGACCCTGTTACCCGGTTCCATTTCACGTTGGAACGCTGATTCAGTCTCATAGCTCACCAAACCCTCTCCTGGCAATCACTCTTTCCCAGCGCGCTTGCCCGCCACCTTTTTTGTCCAACCAGGCCGGTTCAAGGCCATGACTCCCCCAACCCGGTCCGCCTACTAGCCAACATCCCAGGTTGTGGTGTAGGGTCGAGCTTACCCCCACCCAACTTGCGCTCCCTAGCCTGGCACAGCCCGATCCACTGTCTAGGTCTACTTGTCACAAACTCACACAAAACTTATTAAAACATAGTATCATTCTTCATCTACGCTTTTTGATTAACGATCAAATTTATTTATTTTAAATATTTTACAATTTTAATAAGGTCATATTATCTTATTTAACTACGGACGGTTTGAGTTTTAATATTAGCAAAATAATACTTTTAAAATAATGCTCAAAAATAAAGTATTGGTCGTTTTGGACTGGTTTTGAAAGTACTTGTCAAAATGATGTATACGTAGAGTCGAAAACTCTCCTACAACATGGAATAGACATGCCATTTGGAATGGCGTGTTTACCGTAAAATCAGAAATGGGAAAAAGAAAATAGAAACAAACCCGCCATTTGCAATGGTGTGTATGTTTAAGGAGAACCGCCATTAGCAGTGGCGTGTTTTCGAAACTGTTACCGACCCTATTTCTCGCCACCAACCCGCACTAATCCACCGAAACCAACATCCTCCACTCTTCGCCACCATCTCGCACAATTCATGATTATTATGTTTACCTATAGCTTATTTTGCCTTTTACGCACCACCGGACACGATTTGGATTACAAAATCACTTAACCCATTTCTTTTACCACTTTTGAACCACCAAACGGTCGTCTGGTAGATTTAGCTGATGGGTTGCCAAAGGGTAGCGCAAATTGATGTTGTTGGTGGCATTCAGCATGGTTCTATAATACTGATTGAAAAGGTGCGGTCATCGGGGTTGTTGTCGAGGTAGGAGCCAAGTATGAATGATGCTGAAATTGGTTGTGCAAGTTGGTGATGGGAAAAGGGGTTTTAATAAATGATTGAGGAGACCAACTGACATTTTTTTTTTACTACAGAAGACAAAGACACACGCCAATTCCATCGCGTGTCTTCTTCACAGTACACGCCATTCCTAATGGCGAGTTTGATAC
>JAOWBH010120409.1:0-13904 GCA_028566215.1 Silene coronaria | reverse complement strand
TGATGTAATTGGAGTAAACGCAAAAGAAAACCGATGATTTTTATCATGGTTTGATAAAACTTGCATTTTGGCATTCAATATCAATAACCTTACATGAAATTGTTGCATGACCTTCAAAATCATAAATTAAGTGTAAATTACATCAAAAGTTGTAGTTCATATGTTATAGGTACATTACAAACTAATTAAATATCCACCTAAAAGACGTGAAATTTATAAACCGTAATTTTGTTACCCCCATCCTTGAACCTCTTTCTCCCATTATCTTCATGGCTTCGAAATCAACTTCACCACTCTCGTCTCTCCTGTGTAATATGGATACCTGCAACACACCATGGTCCCTTCCACATTTTAGTTACATATCCTTACATCCATAACCCCAAGTCAACACAATAGCTGAACTTTTCGGGAAACAAAAGCAATTTGGTTCAAGGTTGTAATTGTAGTGATGGAAAGATTTACAACTATGACAAGAAATTATTTCTCTTTTTCACAACTCCTGCTTTTGGAAACAAGAGCAGAGGGTCCATATTGATTACTTCTAGAGCTTGATTTGGGGTCTTGCTGGATAATCCATTGTAGTCCTCCTCCTAAACTAATACTACCCTAGTCAATTCCAAATATCCTTATTAGTTTGTGAAAAATAAAACTAAACATAATATTGATTCTCGCAAAATCATCATAAACAAATCTGCAAGTAATGTCCCCTTAATAGGTAACACCGAAATGAAAACTAATTAGCTAAGAGATTATAATCTAAAGGAAGACCTTTTCTATAGTTCCATCTGTCTCTTTCACGCTTTTGCTCTCATAATCACTCGTTTCCCCTTCCTTATTCTTTTCACCTCTCTTCCTTTGCATCTCCTTCACGTTTCTTCACTTACTATACAGAAGGTACAGATTGGGGTTCATACTGGTAGCTTTAATATTTCTAATGAAGCACCAAATAAAATTTCCTTACTCTGCCATTGCACTAAGCATGAACCGGCCCGAATCACAATCCTAGATAATATATTTACTACCAGACACAGGCACACAACAAACAAGATCTAGAAAAAAGACGCACTAAGCATGAGATGAGCCTCATCCCTCTTCCATGGCTAAAGCCGGAATATTTGTCGCGAGAGTCATGTGTACATACTACCAAAATCTTTACAAATCTATCAAGAAACATTAGACGATTTCTAAATCATATTGACATGACTATACGATTTCAAAAGACTCATACCAATTCAGACGTGAGCTAACATGACATTTATTGATCAGGTCTGCACTTAACTGCCTCTACTGATCATGTATAACTCATTTTTTTTAAAAAGCCCCAATTGAAATTGATTCAATCATTTCAAGATAGAGGCAGTAAAGATTGGTTTTCCAATGTACATACTATAGTAGATATTTAATATCAAATATGAGCACTAAGGCAAAGCCTGGTTTGCTTTGAAGGAGTTTACCTCCTTTGTTGCTGCATCTCCAAAGACAGTATCCTGCTCCAACTGTCGGATGTCCCGGAACCCCATGTCTCATATAAGCTTATTAATTTTTCCAGCAATGTACACTATAACAACATCATTAACCCAGTACCTCAAAGGATCCCACTCAGAACAAGGTAAGTGTACGAAGCCAAATGACAGCCAAATTGAGTTGGGTATCATGTGTTTCACTCGAAAATCTTGTAATTTAGAACGGAACTTGCATATTTATTTTAGTTTGTTGTTGGTATCATGTGTTTCTTATTAAGTTGGTGTTTTTTGTGGATGATTTCATTGAAACAGTCTAACTCATTTAAGGGTGAAAAGGAAAAACACTACCCTATGTGGAAAATAGATTTAGCCTTACAAATCATCATTGTTTATGACACTGTGCTCGACTAAATGTTCATGATACATTCTCATAAGGAAAACAAAACGTGTTCAAAATTGAAAGGAAAATAAATATTTTCTTGTTATGTTTACTTTTATGATTTCTTTAAAACTTTTGTAACATTATCATTCAACTTAGAACATCAGAATTCTAAAAGAGGGGTTGAAGGATTGAACTTACAGTGTTTTAAGAGAAAAAAAGATTTCCTATCTCCTGTAGGATGCTACCATGCAACCAGTGGTTTGATTCCACATAAAATCTCTTCAGATAGAGTCAGCGATTAGCCAAAATGGCAATTCAGCAAAACACTACGAACTCTAAACTCACCTGAAAATGATACAATTACTTAAATCCAGCTTTAGAAATTAATTAGTAATAGCTTAACTACACAATCTCAATGGTAAAAAACATCAAATTGGTACATTACTGAGTGTATATATCATCAAGAATTAGCGGACACAATCCGATTATCCGAATCAGCGAATCATGCCTAATTACCATTCATAAGCATTAACAATAGAACCCAAATAATTTCTAGAAATTCAACAAAGGCAAATCATGATTTCAAACGACTGTCCAAAAGCAACATTAGCATACACAGTCCTAAGACTCCTAACTCAGGATTTGTCATCAATGAGGTAAATTACTAATGGAGCAAGGTACATTACTAATGGAACAAGGTACACTGGAAAGGTATATAATCGGAAATGTAATAAAAAAATAAATTAAATTATCCATTGGTTATCGGAGGTGAAAATAAAATGAGTAATTAATTTTACCTGCTCATTTTAACAGCCTCCTCAAACCTTTAAAGTCTTCAAGCAAAAACAACCAACCCTTTTGTGAACCCACCTATAAAATCAATAAAAAAAAATTGGTTTTTCATTAAATAAAACTACCCAAAACTCCCAAGTATTTTCTAAGATAAAAAGAAGTATTTAGTCATGCAGAATAGAATTACTCTTCGTGTAAATAGTAGAAATACCTCTGTGATTGGGGTATCAATAACCAGTAAGTGAATTATACATCCGATGATTTTTGAGTTTTGTTTTAAAAATTATGAGTTTTACTATAAAGTTTTTGAGTTCATTCACATTAAACATTAAGCGTAAAAAAATTACAATAAAACTCAAAAACATTACATATAAGTTTAGTGAAATTTGAGTTTTGACGAAAAAAAATTAAAATCTAACTTATAAACTTTAATGAACTCTGAAAAAATGCACATATGCTAAAAAACGAGGTAATAAGCTCATAAAAAATCCACATATGCTCAAAAACAAATAAAGTATCAGGTAATAAGCTCGAAAAAAATACACATATGCTCAAAAACAAAAAAAGTCTGAGGTAGTACATCTGATGTATGTTCATATTTCTCATCAATAACCCACTCCGGACCATATTTATCCAGTAGCCCATTGGTGATCAAGTATCCACCAATATTCAAATAATGAATCAAATGATTGATAATAAGGTGGGAGCATAACAAATACTCTAATTAACCAATTTAGGGTGCCACCATTATTAAGAAGAAAGGGATGAAAGATTACAACCAAAAACCGACTATCCATCACGGATGCTAACCAGTAAAAGAAAAGAGAAAAATAAGACATTCATTCAGTAAGGTACGTATAGCTCGATAAAGATGGTAATAGTTAAGAAAGTAAAATACCCGACTTGGTCGGTGTATGTGGATAAGCTTTTGCAATTTCCACAGATTTGCCATTTACAACTTACATACATGAAATAATGGAAATAAACACACTTAATACATGAAGAATTAGAGCTTTCATAACATTAGTTTTTTTTAACTCACAAGCCTTCTAAAGAACCATTGTTAAAGAACACAAATTTTCTTCTTTGATACGGTTACAAATTATGACGACATTCATAACCGAAATAAATAATGTTAAAAGAAAAGAAGGTAGTGAGACATCATAACCTTGTGACAGTCGCCGACAACGAACATTTAAAGCAATCGAATCAAACAAACACCATCGTTATTCGGTAAAATTAAACAAAGCAAATGATAGATTACCTCATAATCTTGTTTGTGTACGCTGCCTTTGTGGAAATGTTGTTCCATTTCGTCCCAACCAACTGTAACCTAATAAGATACCATCAAACATAAACCCTAAATTAGGTGATCGTCATCATCAAATTCAAACAAAGAAACAAACTTAAAGAATTAGGGAAAAAATCGGTGAAAAGGGGAACCTAATTTTAGATTGACTGCAAAATTGAATTGAATAAGAAAAAAAGGGGAAAATAATTGAGTGAATCAAATCGAATCAGAGAAAGGGGAAAAATAATTTAGTGAACAAACCTGAAAATAATGTATTGGGGCAAAACGATGATATAGAAAAGATACATGTTGGAGATGATAGTTACCTGCGTTGTTGAGCTCTTTTGAGACTGAGAAAGGAAGCAGGAGAGAGAAGAGAGTAAAAGGAAGAAAGAGAAAACACAAATTCTTATTTGTGACGGAAGGTATCCGTCATTTATTTGTGACGGATACCATATTCCCTCACAAATAACCCGTTTGCCTTGAGTGGGGAAGCACATGGGGGGACCTCCTTTGTCCCCTCTACCTATTTCCTCTCACAAACTATCCGTCGCAACCCGCGACCCGTCGCAAGCAAGACTTACTAAAGAGAAAAAGTGTGGTGTGGAAAATAACCAAAAATCCCCAAAAACAAAAACCAAAAGGTGAGGCATGGAACGCTGCGTTTCGTAGGGGAAATGAACAGAGTAATGTGTATGAGTAAAATTAAATGCAATAGAGGAATATTTTAACTCGATTTATTTTATGATATCTTCCCCTTAAATATGAGATGATTTTCCTAAAAACTTCCCACTATAATTTTAAAGAATATTCAAAAAATAATTATTAGTGGGTGTCCACTCTCTATCTACAAAACCCTTTTTAAACACGAAGAAGATAATATTGTCTACAAGCAAACCCTCTTTTCTTCCCCCAATCAATCCCTTTCCTCTTTCTTCTTCTCGTACGTCTTCTTTTCCTTAATTCACGCTTATTTTTATCTGCATCTTCAATCATTCATCGTTGAAACCCTAATTTTGTCAATTTCGATTCATATTGTAGCTTTTGATCAACTTGCAAAACCCTAATTTTCAATTGATTTTGTAATTTGATTGAATTTGAAACCCTAATTTTATGAATTGCGATTGAACTTAGATTGATTTTGAAACCCTAATTCTGTGAATTTTGATTAATTTTTGAAGCCCCCAATTTGTGAATTTCGATTGGAAGTGTAATTTGATCTATTTCAAAACCCTAATTTTATGAATTGCGATTGAACTTGTAGTTTGATTGATTTTGAAACCCTAATTTTGTGAATTGAACTTGTAATTTGGATTAGGTAAACCTAATTTTTTGTTTTCATGACTGATCTTTTAGTTTGACTAATTTCTGAAACCTTATTTTTGTGAATTGCGGTTGAACTTCTAGTTTGATTGATTTGAAACCCTAATTTTGTGAATTTCGCTTGATTTTGTAGCTTGATCAATTTCTGAATTTCGAGTATGGCTAAAAGTTCCTTCAAGCTCCAACATCCTTTAGGTAATTTCATCTCTTTTTGTATGGTAAATTTTCTTGATTTTTTGTGTAAGAACCTGTAATTGTGTGGTTATTGTGTGTTTTGATCTGATTTATGTTTGTATTGAAGAAATTATTGATCTTTCGATTCTAATTCTGTATTTATTTACGCGTATGAGTGTATTGCTTATCGGATGTGGCATATAGATAACGAATTAGGTAATCGCAAGAAAAGTTTTATGAGTTGCGATAGGCATTGCAATTGCTAGAAATGTTTATGTAAAAGTGTAAAACCGGTTTACATGTAAAACCATTAATAAAAGACGATAATACTCCCGATACAATTGAAAAAAGTGGTAACTTTAGGGGTATTTAGATCATTAATGAAATTGTTTTATGGCCTTATACAAATATCAGTGAAAGTACTGCTGGTAATTGTTAGATTTGCGTATTTGGACTAGCAGGGTGATCGATTTGAGGTATTTTAATGTGATTTTCTGGAACTAACTCTTGACTTTTAATCTTCAATTTACGTATTACTGTGCTTATCATGTATTCTTCCCAAGTTCTCAAGTTTGTCGCAAAGGGAATAATCACGGTTGTTTACCCTGGTTTACAAAAAAAACGAGTACTTGATTCATTCTTGAACGGTCCAGATGATATCATCGTGATATTAAAGCGAATTTAATCTGACTGAGGCATCATTTTCTGCTCAATTGTTGTGGTGGTTGTATGTTTTTAGAGATGCTTGCAAGTAAGATGGATAATTTGATTCAATTATGGTAGTCACAAGTTGTCATGTTTATTCTCGTTTGTTAATTGCTATTTTCACACCAAGCTATTCAGAGTTTCTTTATGTTACGAACATTGGGGTGAGGATACTTACATTAGATCCTCCTACATGGCTATTTGCGGGAACTCCTAGATGACATGACTAACTCGTTGAATTATGCTACATGGCAGAACGCAGGCAGGCTGAAGCTGCTCGCATTAGGGAGAAGTACCCAGACAGAATCCCTGTATGATAGCATCCCTTATATGCCTTGGCTTTTGGTCTTTAGTTCAGCGATGAATTCTCTTAGAACTTGTATACGTTGCTTATACTTTTTTGATTCGTTTGTCTAGGTTATTGTGGAGAAGGCTGAAAAAAGTGACATCCCTGATATTGACAAAAAGAAGTGAGTAGTATGAGTATCTCTTTCTGCTTGCAGTGTCAATTTATTTCTAAGTTAATGCCTTTTCTTCAAACAGTTACTTTCACAGCATGGATGTAGTACTAAGCTGATATTCTTCAACTGTTGAAAGTATTCCGTAATTATTTTCTCTGCTTTCAGGAACTTATTGAATGTTTGCAACCAGAACTTTGCATTACGTCACTGAATTTTTTTTCCCGTACTTTGACGATACTGTGATTCCCCTTTGGTATTTACTCCCAATACGTTGACCCATTTCTATCCTATATGTCCTCGATTGGCTTAAATATTGATAAAAAACCTCTGGTGTCTAGCCTAGGATAGCAATGGATCACACAAATCGGACCATTGAGCGTAGCCCTATTTTAACTCTTATGTCAAGGGAGCTATAGAAAGCTGTGAATGTTATTTATTGTCTTGTTACCTATGAAAATTGGAAGGAAGTCCGTTGCACACATACATATTAAACGTTGTTTGATCTCATAGTTTGGAAGAAGCCGATGTGTCATACATTTCATATTTGTCTTGGGTTTAATTATGTCCTTTATTCTCACTTTACACCTTGCTGTACATGAAGGTATCTGGTTCCAGCTGATTTAACGGTTGGGCAGTTTGTCTATGTGGTTCGCAAGAGGATTAATCTCAGTGCTGAGAAGGCTATATTTATCTTTGTGAAGAACATTCTACCACCCACAGGTGAGAGCCTATGTTACCCTCACTCGACTGCAAGTCACTCAGTGTCCACGTGTGGGATACGGTTATTTTCTGCGATGTTTTCAATGTTTTGGTCTAAAATCAAGTGTAGAAGTCAGAAGTGTCGTGTCGTGCCGGACACTCCAAGGTATCGGATACGGTATATGTTCATACTTGAACGTCGTCGTCACATTGCTTTATTTCAGTTTGTTTCCCGGGCAGTTTTAGAATTGTTACCAAATTAACTGATGTCTCGCAAGTGAACAACCATTTTGGGACAATCTAAAACGAAACCGTGCTCAATGTTGTTGGGGCAGAGGAGAATAGTTAATAATGATAACCTCTATCTTTCCATGGATTGATAACGATACGCCTTTTATCTTTCAGCTGCTATGTTGTCTGCTATTTATGAGGAGCACAAAGACGAAGATGGTTTCCTCTACATGACTTATAGTGGCGAGAACACCTTCGGAGCCTTTTAAGCCTGCTGCTAGGGATTGAATTCATGTAAAAAAGCTCACGAATCGGTCAAAGTTGTAAATAGTTTCTGCTAATCTTCAATTAAGCTAGTGGCTACTGGCTAGTACCACTGTGCCACTGGTCCTCGGACTAATCTCTCTTAAAGCTATTATGTTATTCGAAGTCTATGCTTATATTCCAAGTCAGTGATTAAACATTCGATTTCCTTTCCTGAGCTGCTATCTTGTGCTTATCAGATCTATAATTTGCTTCTATTTGTTTCGGAGCATACATTATCTCTGAACTGCCTCACATGCTGTTTACGACTTAACCCTTCTCGCCTTCGACATATTCAGTAAAGTGCTAAGCTATAAACAAAGTTTATAATCAGAGCTGATTTCGCTTCATGACATAGATGAAAATCAGGCGTAACGCCAATAAAACAATTCAACCTAAATGAGACTCGGCCAGTGTTGGATGAACGGTAGAAGCGTACTTCATAAATTGGCCAAATTTTAATCCTAATCGACCCATTTAATGCAGAATTAAATTGGTAGCCTGGAACAACAGTGTTCCATAAACCAAATAATAACATTTCTACATTACGAGTTTAATTTCCGCCACAAAAAATTATCGTCCCCAGCTCGACCGATGCCCTTACTTAGGCGACGAGCCGTGCCCGTGCTATCCGAATCCGACTCGTGACCCAAGTTTGACCCTTGAGCTGTTTCACCCACTTCCTGGTTCCTATTCTCCCCTCTTAAGCTTTTGCTCTTCACATTGAAAGATCAAAGACATCAAAAAGTATGGAAAAAATGAAGAAAATAGTGAGTGAAATAGCTTACTCCCACAATTTCTCCAAACTCTCTATACTTCATCGTTCTCTTATTCCTCTTCTTTCACTATCTTCTTCTTTCTACTCTCTTTCTCTATGTATCCGCCATCATCTTTATTCACTTGGTATCTTACATCAACACAGGTATATCTCATGATTTTCTGCATTTTTGTACAATAAAAATGATGGATATTTCAAGTTTGAAATTGATCGTCTTTACGAGATATCCAATCGGATTTATTGACTTTGTTTATATGGGTTTGTGTTTAAAGGTTGCCAGTTCCAGTGATAAGTGTTGGGAATTTGACATGGGGAGGAAATGGGAAGACTCCCATGGTTGAGTTTCTTTCTCTATGGTTTTCTCATTCTGGCATTTGTCCCCTTATTCTTTCTAGGGTAATCTCTTTACTTTCTTTTCTAGTTTGTATTATGACAATAGCGACAACATTACTCCAGTGCCTCAATAGCTCTCGCAAATAGTCAAATACCCTTGTGCTAGCAACACAAAAAGGCGGTTTCAGAATGGCCTAAGATTAAAGTTGTGTGGAGAGCTGCATTGAATGAGTGTTACTTGCCTATAGAAAGAATTGCAATTAGTTTAGTGAGCCATTTTGCTTTATTCCATCGTAATCCAGAACCAAAGAATAACGAGTCTTTGATTCATTGGAAATTGGAATTGGAATTGGAATTGGACTTTAATGTTGTATTTTTGTTTGTTATGCAAATGGCGTGTGTCTGTGTGTGAGATTTTTGTTTATAAGGGAGCCAAAGATTCGATCTTTTTTGGCTTTGATGGAATGTAGCTAAAGTGTTTACTTTCTAGTGGATTAGCAGTTACCTTGTCATAGACGGTAGCTTTTGAGGCACTAGGGTTATGTTGATTTATTTATATAAAAAATGTATGGAAGGTTCAAATGTGCGCAACCTTATTGTTGATATGATTGATCTATATTCCACAGGGCTATGCTGGAGGGGATGAAGTGAGAATGCTTGAGAGGCATCTTTTAGGAACATTTGCAAAGGTTGGTGTTGGTGCAAATAGGGCTATGGCTGCTTCTTGGTTTCTTGAGAGATATAAGTATACGGATTCACGTTCCAATGGTTCTTTGGGGAATCTTCTGTCTGAAAAGAAAGTTGAAATCACTTCAGATAAAATTTCTGCTATCATCCTAGATGATGGAATGCAGGTAGTTATCGTTCAATCATCTTTTGAGTATTATTATTGCACAGAAATTCTCATAAGAACGTCTGATATGCACATATTTATGATGCGATATTTCTCATCGTAGTTCCTCCATATTCTGTTTAATCCCCTTAGATTTGGTCTCTAATAGAATGCTTATGTGGCAGACAGCACATAAGCTTGGCACGTGATTTGGACATTGTGATGGTCAATGGCCTGACACCTTGGGGAAATAACCAGTTAGTTCCCCTTGGACCTCTGAGGCAACCATTGTCAGCTCTTCGTCGAGCAGATATTGTAGTGATCCATCATGCAGATCTGGTATGTTGACTAATCTACAGTAGATGGCAGGTACTTTGTCTATGGTGGATTCTATTCATTGAAGTATTGAACAAGTTTGCACTGTCAATTTGTAGGTTTCTGAAAAAATTCTTGATGATCTTAAACTTAAGATTCAAGAGATAAAGAAAGGTCTTCCTGTTTTCTTCAGTAGAATGTTTCCGTCACACTTCCTTGCCGTTCATGATAATCGTACCAAAATACCCCTGTCAACTGTTGAACACAGGGTCCTTCTTTGTGTCTCCGCTATTGGTTCCCCAATTGCTTTCATGAAGTGTGTTGAAAAGGTATTTTCTTTTGCCACCGGATCTGCTCATCATTCAGTTAGATTCCTGATGATCTAATTTTTCACACTTTTGAATCTTTAAGAATTATGTACGGAGTATTTTTATTTATTTATTTCTTATCTTGTATTGATCAGTCGTATATTGTCACTACTGTCTCACTTGCAGCTAGGATCATTGCATGTTGATCAGCTCTATTACAGTGATCATCACCAGTTTCAAATTAAGGTACATATCTTTCCGCGTCATCTTCTAAGTAATGCTAATTTGAGCTCGATAAAGAGTACTGCTGCTGCACTGCTGTTTGTGGCCTTGCGGGTAAGGCTGAATTGGTCCTGTCATCCCTTGGCTCTGGCCTCTGGCAGAGTCGCAGTGAGCCAGTGATGGAATTTATGTTGTTAATGCATGGTTTTTGGAAATCATTTTTGTGCATTTTGTTTATTTGACAAGTTTAACTTTACATCTGATGCATTAACTAATTCAGGATATCAGTGAGATAAAAAGGAGGCTCGAAGAGTTGCAGAATAGATTTGGTTCCAGACCTATCATTGTTGCTACTGAAAAGGTTGGTTGATATATGGCCCATTAAACCGTTGCGTTTTGTCTTAATGTGTTAATCTATCTAGCTATGCACATGAGGCAAAGGAATTCTTTTTTCTTTACTATATACTTTTAACAATGCTTCTTTCCAATGGAGTCAGACTCACTATCGTTTGGCTTTTGAGCATGATGGAAAAACAAAATGGCTTTTGATAATGGTTGAGCCTTTTGTATTGTTGAGCAGGAGCTTGTTGGTATAATTCTCGGCCCAATTTCCATTATGAATTTTTCAAAAACAGTCTCTCCATGTTTTACAACATAGGGGTAGAGCTTTTTTACGTCAGGTCACCCTCCACCCCGTAACATGCCTTAGGCAAGAGCCGTGGAGAAATTGGCCTTGTTATATGAAGATTCACTCTTCTTGGCTTGTAATATGAAGTTAATTAAAGGACTCACAAAAGTTTGTATGCTTTCTTATATTGTGAAGTATTAGATTGGTGCACTGTCCGGGACTATTTCCAGTAAGAGTCATCTGAGACTCGTTTCTGTTTTTATTCCTCCTCGTAAGGAGTAATGTAGCATAGATAGTCCCCTTCACCCTGCCATGTTGCGCTGGTGGGGAGCCTTCGTGGCGTATGGGAGGTGTAATTATCGTTTACTGTATATTTTTTTTATGTTCTCAATGCAGCCATGATTCTTCCTTCTTTTTTGTTTGATTTTTGGTGTATCGCTGCATATATATGGCAAAATGTGAAGGTTCAGAACTGACAGAAACACCTTTGTGCTTCATACTTCATAGTACTTGAAGTTCAGTAGAATCTCTTGCTTGCGCCCCCTCACTTCGTGTAAATCAATAGTTTTTTCTCTATTTGCCAAATATTCATGTTTATTACATTTAAGGATCTATGTAAACAGGACGATGAACGAGATCGGAAAGCTCTCCTGCAATTACATCCATTCGAGGTCTTTGTGCTCTGCTCTAAACTTCAGTTAGTCTGTCATAATCAAAGCTCGGAAAAAGGTTTCAAAAACCTGTTGAAGCAACTTTTGGACCGAAATTCAGAGACACCCGCTCAAGTTACAAATTTTTGAACTTTCTACGCGATGGCAATAAATGGTATTCTTCCCTTTATATTAATTGTTCAAAGTTCATTAAAAAAAACATTATTGAAACAGTCCATCCCATTTATATTGTTTTCACTTGAGTTCAATGGTCATTCGATGTCAACTTTGACCAATATTTTTCCGCAATGTACAACATTGCAACTTTCTGAAAATAAAACAAAAAAGTTGTTTTGATGAATCATACAGAGTACTATGAACATGATAAATTTTACTTTGTAATTTTGTATGTTTATATATACGGAGAAAATAAGTCAAAGTTGACATCGTTGACAATCAAAGTCAAATCGGAACAATAAATCTGGGGTGAAGGTAGTACTATAATTTCAACTACATACAAATTTGTTAGATGAAAGTATTTTAAATCCAGGATTTCCACCAATTCATCTCCTACTGAAGTGCGAAGGCGTGTTCCTTGAGCTGTCAGATGAACCCCGATGACGTAACACAAGGCCGTCCAACCTTAAACTTTGCGCCACGAGAGACGAGATAACGATGATAAAAGACCAACCTTTTCCCTTTTCCCGGAACTTGTTCTATCCCTCAAAGTACAAACATCACCATTGCAGACATACTTGTTGGAGCTTGATGGTTCCGAGAAACAGCTAAAAACATTAAAGACCGAGGCCATGTCGCTTGTCGAGTCGTCTCCCTCCCCTGGTTTTTCCCTTTTTATATCTTTGCTAACTACTCTAGATTATGAACATTCTGATCTCTTTTGTGTAACAACTCAGTTCTTATAACATATACAAGTTTGACCTTTTCCAAAAAAAACACTTTTTTTTTTTTTTAAATATTAGTTGTGTTTTAAGTTTAATTCACGTGGAATTGAACGTAAATTATAGGTCAAATTTAAGTCGGCCGCGTAAAAACTTCAATAATGTTTCTAAAATTTCAATGAAGTTGACCCATCTAGATTCTAGATGATTGATTATGACTTAAATTTAGTTGAAGTTGACTAAACAAATTATTCGACATTTCGGCATATGTCGATGGTGGACATTTCTATTTAACCGTCTTACCATAACTTATTGTTCCATCATTTTACATTTCTTTTGTTATTTGACATCGAAGACCTGATATTCGAAGTTTAAGACAATTTCCTGTACTAAAACAATTCCTAGTATATTACTCCTTCCGTTCTATTTAATTGTTTATTCTCTATTTTTTTTTTTATGCGGGTATTTCAGGTGAGTTAAAGGTCATAACAAGTAAAAAAAAAATGGAAATTGGTATGCATGTTTATCTACCCGTCTCATTAAATATTCGAGGTTTAAGACAATTTCATGCACTAAAACGATTCCTTTAATATTACTCTTTCCGTCCTATTTAATTGTTTATTCTTTATGTTTTTCTCTTACGCGGGGATATCAGATTAGTTAAAGCTCATATCAAGTAAAAAATACCTGAAAATATTACGTATGTTTATTTACCCGTCTCATTAACATCCTTAACGTCATAATAATCCCTCAAATAAAAAATTAAAAACTAATTACATTTGCATTAAAAGTCTCTATCATATAACTTGGCAATTAATTATGTACTAGCAATTAACAGCATAATGAATGAGAGAAAGACGTCTAACACAAATCCATTATTCCATATTTTCATTTCATGACCGTACCATGTCCTTAAAATCTCGGTACCTTATACGATAGGTTTTAGACTCGAATCAACGTTCTCTTAATTTTATTAAGGTCATTACGCTTTAATTATACCAAAAACGATAGTACAATACAGTATTAACGAGTATAAAACTACCCTAGGCGGTTGATCAAATCGACTAATACATCAGTAATACACTAACCTCGGAGTACAATAACAAACTATACAG
>JAOWBH010120299.1:0-13911 GCA_028566215.1 Silene coronaria | reverse complement strand
ACTCTAAATGGGTATTTTGTCAGAGAGGGAGAAAGTGAACTCTTTCACGGTTTCCCAGAACCTTGGATCTACAAGGGCAAGAAGCACATCGGAATAGAAATATTCCACGATTATTAATTCATATCATCAGAAGTGACTTATGTCGATAAAGTTCCTCAACCGCTTTGCTATGATGGAAAAGCGGCTAGTCTCCTATTTGGAGAGGACCATTTCGTAAGAGCAAGCCATGACGAAATCATTACCATGATACTTCCGGATGACCATTTCAATCCTACAACACTCATCACTAACGCAGATCCGAGCAAAGTACAGACCGTGTGGAGAAAGTCTATCAAGTGGACCGACGGCCAAGGCCGGCTTTTCAAAGTCACCACAGGCGAGGGTGAAATGTTCAAAGGAGAGCCCGGAGATGACGAGAATAAGTCCGAGTCAAAGTCTGAGTTAGGGTACGAGTCTAAGTCTAAGAAAGTTGTCCAAGAGTCTTCTCTTTTTGTTTTTCCTTCTAATTTATCTTCTAGCCTTGCATCGTCTAGCGACAGTAATCTGGGGCTTGTCCCAGCAACTGTCCCTTTGCCACCATTAACTAATGATCAGTTGGCATCTTTGTTTCAGCTTTTCGCAAATTTTAATATAAATAAATCAGATTCTGCTTAGTCCTCGTGCTTTTATACTTGCAATTCTATTTACGATGATACAGAGGATGATCCTAACCCCGACACCATTGAATTGACTCCCTACATAATAAAAGAATTACTAGAGGAAGGATAAGGGGCACTAGTTGTAGAAAACACCAAACCAATAAATGTGGCCATAGATCTTGACCCTAAGGAACTTAGGATAAGGACAACCTTGAACCTAGCTGAAAAGGAGGAGTTCACCGGACTTCTCAACGAATTCAAAGACGTTTTTGCCTGGTCTTACAATGACATGCCAGGGATAGACAGGGACATAGCTGAGCACTGAATCCCCATAAAGCCTGGATACAAACCGACAAAACAGAAGCTTCGACGGATGAGAACAGAGTGGGCTCTAAAGATTAAAGAGGAAATAGACAAACAATTCAAAGCCGGGTTCATCAAAGTTTCCGAGTATTCTGATGGGTGGCTAACGTAGTCCCCGTACACAAAAAAGGATGGGTGAATCCGGGTTTGTGTTGATTTCAGGGACCTAAATAGAGCGAGCCCGAAAGACGATTTCCGACTGCCTCATATTGACATCTTGGTAGACAATACGGCTGATCACGCGCTATTGTCATTCATGGACGGGTATGCCGTGTATAATCACAGATCAAAATGGCTAAAGAAGACATGCACAAGACTGCGTTCATCACAGCATGGGGTACATACTGATACACGATTATGTCGTTTGGGTTAATAAATGTTGTAGCTACCTACCAACGGACCGCTACGACCTTGTTACACGACATGATGCATAAAGAGGTGGAAGTGTATATAGATGATATGATTTTTAAATCCAAAGATCAATAAGGACATATTACCAACCTGCGACGATTCTTCCTAAGACTCCACAAGTATATCATGAGACTTAATCCTATTAAGTGCGCATTCGGAGTCATATCGGGCAAGTTATTAGGCTACGTAGTCAGCCAACGAGGGATAGAGATTGATCCGTCCTAGATCAAGGCTCTAATTGAGATGCCTCAACCTCAGACAAAAAGGGAAGTGGGAGATTTTCTGGGCAAAGTACAATACATCAGTCGATTTATCTCAAAGCTTATGATGATTTACGAGCCTATATTCAAGAAATTGAAGAGGGCAACTAACACAATATGGGATGACGATTGCCAGATGGCATTTGACAGAATAAAAGAGATTCTGGCCAAACCACGAGTTCTTATGCCACCCCAGAAAGACCAACCTCTATCTTTGTATCTTACGGTAACAGACACCGCGCTGGGAACCATGCTTGCCCAAACGGTTGAGAAAGAAGAAAGAGCTATCTTCTACCTTAGTAAGAAGTTCTTGGAATATGAGGTTAAATATAAACCCCTCGAGAAGACTTGCCTCCTCTTGTATGGGCAACAAAGTAGCTGCGTCATTACATGCTCAGTTATTCGGTTAACGTATATTCGAAAATGGATCCAATCAAATACATATTCGAGAAACCAGTGCTTAATGGCCGCCTAGCGCGATGGCCACTAATGCTATCCTAGTTCGATCTCAAATTCGTCCCTTTGAAAGTCATAAAAGAACGGGCGGTAGCCGAATTCTTCGCTGAAAATCCAATTCAGGATACCCAAGTCATAGACACATGGTCATTCCCAGACGAAGACATCTTATATACCGACACCGAATCTTGGGACCTTTACTTTGATGGGTCTTCTAACTTAAGAGGATATGGCATAGGGGTGTTACTCATTTCTCCTGAAGGTGAGCATACACCGATATCGGTCAAACTCGACTTCGAGGTGACCAATAACGCTGCAAAATATGAAGCTTGTCTAATCAGGTTACAGATGGCAGTAAGCCTGGGTATAAATAGACTACAAGTGCACGGGGATTCCTCCCTAATAATCAATCAAATCACCGGTTCATGGAAAATACGAAGTGAAAGCCTTGCACCTTACCTAGCAAGGATAGACCAAGTTGCCCGATTCTTTGACCAGGTTACTTACTTACATCTGCCTAGAGAGGAGAATCAGTTCGCAGACGCTCTTGCGAAATTTGCATCACTGATCAACATGCCTGATAATATGATCAAAATGTCACTTTCCATTGAGAGGCATTTCGAATCAGCTTACGTGCACTTCTTAAATCAGAATAAGTAAAATCAAGAGGAACCTTGGTACCAATCCATACTGAATTACAAACTCACTGGCAAGTACCCACCAGACATGGATAGTAGTGGATAAAGAGCTATGCGACATCTTGCTGCACAATTCGTCCAAAATCTAGGTGACTTATACAAAAAAACCTCAAGGTGTCATTCTACTTTGCCTCGACCATTCGAAAGTAAAAAAGGTCATGGTAGAGGTTCATGACGGGGAATGCGGTCCCCATATGAGTGGTCCCATGATGGCCAAGAAAATAATGCGTTTGTGATATTACTGGACGACTATAGAGACAAATTGTGCTAAGTACGTACATCGTTGCCATAATTGCCATATCTTCGGGAATGTACAACACGTCCCACCATCTCTGTTCTACACGATGACATCTCCTTGACCATTTTCCACATGAGGAATAGACATCATAAGGAAGATCACTCCGCCAGGAACAAGAGGCCTTTGCTACATTTTGGTTGCAATCGATTGCTACACTAAATGGGTTGAGGCAGCTTTCTACAATACGTTAACATCAAAACAAGTTGCCATGTTCATATAAATTAACCTCATATGCCGTTACGGGTGTCTGCATGAGATCATCAGTGACAATGGGTCGCACCTCCAAGCAGAAAAGGAACAATTGTTAGCTAAGTACAAGATCAAACATCATCACTCTTATCCTTACATACCACAACCTAATGGGGCTGTAGAGGTAGCAAATAAGAACATCGTGACAATCCTCAAAAAGATGATAATTACCGAGATTGGCCGAATAAGATACCATTTGCATTATGGGGATATCGAACTTCAGTTAGGATGCCAGAGATTGGTCGAATACGATTCAATCTTTTCTATCTGACTTATGGAATGGAAGCGGTACAACCAGTAGAGCTAGAGATCCCATCTCTATATATTCTACTCAAAAGTCAGATACCAGAGGCAGAATGGAATAGACGCAGATATGAAGAACTCATCCTCCTGGATGAACGACGATTACGGGCTTTGCATAACATTCAGATGTACCAGGTAAGGATCATAAGTGCTTTTAATAAGAAAGTCAAGCCAAGGAATATAAAGGAAGGGGATTTAGTGCTCAAATCAGTCCGCGCTCTCCTACCGATCGATCTCAGGGGAAAATTTAAACCTAATTGGACAGGACCATATATTGTTAAGACCATCCTAACTGGAGAAGCAGTTAGAATTACTGTAATACTGCGTATTCTGTTAGGCTGTGACTCGGCCGAGTTGGGTTGACTCAGCCGAGTGGACGGTCGCTCGGTCGAGTTGGCCTGACTCGACCGAGTATATGGTGGTTGATATGTTAGATTACATTCTGGAGTCGAGCAACTCGGACGAGTGCTGTGGCACTCGGACGAGCAGGGCTCACTCGACCGAGTGGATTTGTGATTTGGCCGAGTGCGAGCTGGGATCCAGAAATTTGACGGTTCGATTAGGGTCTTTTGGAGAATTATATTTAAAAGCTTCTTCCGCCATTTCTTTCGTTTCATTCAGTTTTCAACAACGCTTCTCCTAAAACACCCTAATCCTCCCTTATTTCCTTTGCTTGTGATTGATATCCGGGTTCCTCCGTCGCATTTAGCCTCGCACGGTAAGTTGCTCTGTTTAATACTAGTTCAATATATTGGTTTTGCCCTTATCAGTTTTGGGGATTAGGGATAGTGAGTGATTATATGTGATTGTTATTTCTCTAGGTGTTGAGATCGTAGAGGAGCCGTTCTGATTTCCTCCTTGTTGATTATTTGCGGATTTTGAGGTAGGGTTCTCCCTACTCAGTGTAGATGCCATTGTAATTGCTATTTTGTGCTGTGTTGCCATTGTTGTTGTTATCGCTGTGGTTGTGACGGAGGTTCGTTGTGGTGTTGTGTTGATCTGTTTGTGAGCCGTTGGGAGACGGTCTCACCCTCGAGTTTCTCCTGTCGTGACTCCCATCACGGAGGGGGATGTGCACATTAATGATTCCGGGTCGCTCGCGTGTCGAGCAGGGATTTGGTTGGAGTGGCTGCGGTCCCCCACTGGCAGGGATTGCCTGTTGAGACAGGAATCCATTGATTGGCAATGTGGTGTTGGTGTGTGGGTTGGTATTCGCAGGCATGTTGATAGTTTTACTTTGGCATTATGTTGTTGTTTTGTACTAACACTTGATCACTGTGATCCATTCGCGGTGCCGAATGGTGAGCAGTTCTTGACAGGTGACCTTGGTTAGCATTGCATGGGTGCTGGGGCTTGTCGCGTGTCAAGATAGTAGCTTCCGCCGATTCATACATTCATTTTTGTATTTAGCATTTTTGAGATTACACATTCAGTTTATTTTGGTTTGACATTTCATTGTAATCGTTAACAAGTTTTAAAAAATTGTTCTTGGATTGTTGAATTGATAATTGCTACCTCGGGAAACCGAGGCTGTGGCACCATATCTCCTCGGGAAGGTCTTTATGAAGGCTCTCTAGTAGGTGGGGTGTTACACAACCAGCCATCAACTCGCCATAACACTCGACTCAACCGTGCACAACCAATCCAGAGAACCGAGCCCTAACACCCTCTGTACAATTTGCGAACCCGCATCACCCATTCTCTGCACCACCGTCACAAACACTAGACTCAGCTACCCTAACCAAGCCCACCATGGACCACCAGGGTCGACTCGAACCCTATAACAATCCTACCCCAGACACGACTCAAACCCGAGTCTCTACCATGGTCTAATTATACGGGTACGAAAAACAGCCACAAAACGTGTTTTAAAACCACCCTTAGCCACGGTCAACGGTGGTCAACGGCCAACCTAGGTCAAGGTCAACGACGGTCATGGCCTACGGTGGTCAATAATCGATTACTAAGATTGAAGTATAAATTAATAAGATAGTTGTATGAATTCTACCTTTTGTTGTCTTGAGACGGAAAGACAGCTGCTAGGTTTTCCTTGTTTCCTCTTAATTCCCTTCTCAGATTTATGTGAGTTTTATGAATGCCAAAAGTGTAGTAATTCTACCATAGCTTTGTATTTATTGCAGTTGGATTAGCCCCCCTAAATTTACTTGGAAAGATCTTATTAATATTGTGTTACTATTTTTATTATTATATTATAATACTATCGTATCATACCAAATCATCCTCGAGTACCATCAAACGACCCCTGTATCACACGCCCCCTACTACCTTATCCCGACTTGACCCTAAATTTACTAGGAAAGATCTTATTAATATTTTATTACAATTATTTTTATTATTATTATATTATAATACTATCGTATCATACCGAATCATCCTCGAGTACCATATATCACACGCCCCCTACAACCTTATCCCGACTTGATTTACTTATTAATTATTCCCGTCTCGTAAACTAAATTACGTAACTTATAAATTTAAGAATTATAAACTAATAACATTATAATTAAATAAGTAATAATTAGAATATCCTATTTAACATCTATCGCTGATTAGCCTTTACATAATCCTTAAAAATACGGGGTATTACAGTCTTTCTCCCTTAAAAAGAACTTCATCCCGAAGTTCACCCCAAACCTATATCCACTGTACCTCCATATCAAATACATAATGTACTACTTGTACTACCAATCCCGCATTTCACAGAATAATGACACCTAAAATAGTAGTATTACAGTTATTGACATGTTTAACATATGTTTGATTATGTTGTTGTATATGTTCACGTGAATGTTTCGATGGAATTGTGGCGGTAGTGAGGAGGTTATGGGGACCGACATCACGCCTAAGGTCGCTACTTGAGAGTCCCACCTCAAGGAGGATGTGCTCATTAATGATTTAGGTTTTGGGCTCGTGTTGCGATACGAACCTGACTCTCGTGTATCGGGTTGCGATCCGGACATATTTGGGCAGCGATCCGGCGGTTGGTGGTAGTGTTACGATGCCGGCACCGAGATATATAGAAGGAGGATTGGGTGCGATATTGGAATTGCATTATATGGATTGTTATGTGAAATGTTACATGCATTGACTAGTGGTCATTTGTATTATCGATACTGACTCTTTTATATTTCAAACTGTGATGATCCATATGATGGTTTTGGTCATATCAAGGAGTATATAGTTGTAGGTTGGATGTATTGATACGTGGGTCGGGACGAGTATTCACGATTGGAGTTCATAGAGTAGTAGTCTTAATATTATTGTGTATTTGGGTCTTGTATAATGTGGAGTTCCGTTGTATACTTCATTTTGTATTAATCATTAAACGTTAGACTTTAATAAATGTTTCTTATTTAGAGTTTTGATTCACTATCTCGGAAAACCGAGATGTTGACACCCTTAATTACTATATCTGACTAATTGTGGGTGTTACAAAGTGGTATTAGAGCGATGATTTTAGAACCTGAATCAATAAACCCGAATGAACTTAGGTGTGTCTAAAAAAACCAACCCGGAAAAAATGTGACGAGAGTTATGCTTGGTTTTGGATGAGAAGGCACCCTCACTCCAAAACCTTCTAACGATCATAGGCCGGTAAACCGCTGGAAACGGAAGAGTTCGGGTGAACGTTTATGTGAAAAGTGAATTGCGATGTGTCTCGTATGTGTGGGAATGATGATGTAGAACTCTTGTACAATGATATGCTTATAAAAATGTCTATAATGAATAAAGAGCTTGGTATATGCGATGATATGAGATGTCTTGGGAGTAATGACGAGTATTAGGTGTGAGCCTTGTGTTGGCCTTTGTTAGCTTGGTAGCGTAGTGTCGCATGCGTGTATGAGTCATGTTAGTAACTCATTGTGACTACGATAAATGACCGTTGCTAGTAGACTAGTGAGTAATATAGAAATAGAATTTTGGGATGATGGAAGAAGTAGTGGTGAGTATAAGCTAACTTGGAATGAGTCGTCAATGAATAGTAGACCACCGAACATGGCTTCTTGTTGCAGATACCTCAACTACAATTGTGAGATGAAAAGTGTAATACCTAGCATGTTAGGACACCCGTTGACTGATCTTGGACGAGGTTCGGACCTTATGGGGTCATTTAGGGGTACTACTCTTGTCTATGATCTTTAGAGTTCGACCGAGTTGGCATTACTCGGCTGAGTGAGTTAGCACTCGGCCGAGTGGCGTCGACTCGGTCGAGTAGACTCTTTGCTCGGTCGAGTCTCGTAACTCCAGAATGATATTTAATAACTCGGGGGCTGCGACTTAAATCATTTCCGTCATTTTCTTTTCTCTCTTTCCTCTCGTAAACCTAGCAGACTTCTCTCCTCAACCCTCTTCTACCCTCACACATCTAATACCTTCGACCTTGGATGGGGTTTGCTTGGCTCGGAATGAGAACTACGGGATGGGATCTTGGTGTCGTCATGGATTGCTTGTGTGGACTGATTATTATGCGTGCTTGGTGACAATTCCTCGAGGTAGGTTATCCTACTCACTATTTAGTATGTTTATTATGATGTGAATGATTACTTGTATAACTGTATTATGAAGGTTTGATGGTTGATGGAGGTGTTGGTTCTTGTGATTGTTTGTGGGGCCGTTGGGAGACGGTCTCACCCCCATTTTCCGCTCCTCATGACTCCCATCACGGAGGGGGATGTGCACATTAATGAAGTGGGTTCGCTCGTGCGTTGAGCGGGGATTTGGTGGGGATTGGTTGCGGTCCCCCACTGGTGGCGCGGGTTACCTGTTGCGATGGGGCTCGATTGGAGGTAGTGATGTTGGTGTTGGTGATAGTGTTCACAGTGGTTACCGTTTATATTATGTACCTTGCTTATGTTGATGCTTGACTGTTTACTGACGTGTGGTGGTTGTTGTGTCTTCTTCTTCTTCTTCTTATGCGTTCTGTTGTGATCCATTTGATATTGCCGGCAAATGGTGAGCAGTCAGACTAGCAGGTGATAGTGTAGCTGGTTTGGCTTGGGATCGGTTGGAGAGTGCTCGGATTCGAGTTGGAACATGGAGTCTCACTTAGCTTAGTTGTTATAGTATAGTAGATGATTTGTAATTCTTTGATTTATGCTGTAACGATTGTACTTACTCTATTAATGTTTCATTATGGTTTCGATGATGCTTAATTTCTCGGGAAACCGAGATGGTAGTGCCACATCCTGTTGGGGAAGGTCTTGCAGAAGGCTCTTCAGTAGGGTGGGGTGTTACAGAAAGTCTTAAGCTATAGTGTAGCACTCGGCCAAGTATGAGCAAGCACTAGATTGAGTACAAGTCACTCGACTGTGTGGACCTAAATACTCGACCGAGTGGACCAATTTCCAGAAAACTGGAAATTTTCTGTATTCACGACACTCGATCGAGTGAACTACGACACTCGACTGAGTGCACAACACTCGACTGAGTGCAATTCTGGGTAGCATTGATTCCGTCGAGCCCTTCATACTCATCTTATCCTATCTCCCTATTTCTCATATCTTACAGCTCAAACTCTCACTAAATCCCTCAAGAAATCATTCACTCCATTGCTAGTATACTTACAAGTTCACTTCTTCTCCTCCCTTGTACTAGTTTCCACCATTGTTAACATATTCAATGTATTTCTCTCTCCTCTTGTTTTTCCTTAATTTTAATTTTCTTTAAATCTAGACTAGTTTCTTCAATCTGTACCACATAGTTGCATGAAATACTTAGATTTGTAGTAGTAATTGACTTTATATAATATTGTTGATGCCAAATATGAAATTTACATATTGAATTTTTTCCCAAAATTACTTATTTCGAAGATCTAGGGTTCTTGATGAAAGCTTTGACTTTTATGGTTAATACTTGGCCTAATTGTTTCAAAAGACTTCAATCCTTATTAGTAATTCTAAATCCTTTGAAATTTTATTTAAAATTTCCCCAAAAATTTCAAAATTATGGAGCTCATGTCAAATTTTCGAATTTTGTGTTTAATTCTTGAGTTAATGGCAGAGGTGTTCAAATGCGGGCTTGGGTCGGGGCCGGTCTTGCGTTCAATTTTTGGCCCACGGACAAGTAGGTTAGTGGGCCGGGACGAGTTGGTGGGTTGGACCTTTGTATTTTTCTTAAAATGTCTTGTTTGTACCCGCTTATTTATTAGAGGGCAGGATGAGCCGAATTCAATGAACGAGACGACCCATGAACAACTTTAGTTAATGGTATCAAAGGCTCTAATACTTTCTAGTAATGTTAAAACTTGTAACAAAATTGAAAGCTTGTCTCAAAAAATTTCACTAAAACCTCATTTTCATGAATTAGTATCTTAAAGAGAACTCTTACATTTTGTTAATTGATGGATACCATGTCAAAATTTTCACTCAGATTATATTATTAGGAGTCCAAAAATGGTGAAGAACTCTTCAAAATTTGTCTTAAAATTCCCACATTTGAAGAACTCTTCAAAGTTTGTACCCGCTTATTTATGAGAAGGCGGGATGAGCCGAATTTAATGAACGAGACGACCCATGAACAACTTTAGTTAATGGTATCAAAGGCTCTAATTCTTGCTAGTAATGTTAAAACTTGTAACAAAATTGAAAGCTTGTCTCAAAAATTTTCACCAAAACCTCATTTTCATGAATTAGTGTCTTAAAGAGAACTCTTGCTTTTTGTTAATTGAGGGATACCATGTCAAAATTTTCACTTACGTTATATTATTAGGAGTCCAAAAGTGGTGAAGAACTCCTCAAAATTTGTCTTAAAACCTCATTTTCATGAATTAGTGTCATAAAGAGGACTCTTGCTTTTTGTTAATTGAGGGATACCATGTCAAAATTTTCACTCACATCATATTATTAGGAGTCCAAAAGTGGTGAAGAACTCTTCAAAGTTTGTCTTAAAATTCCCACATTTCTCTACTTGGAATTCGTTGTTGTGAATAATTTTGTAGTATGTTGAGAACCAGAAGGAGCATAAGGAGCAACCGTGCGCCACGAGTTGCCTAAGAACCGACAAGTTACCTCTTGAAAACGAGTCGGTTAAGCTTTCCTTCGACATGGCCCTTCGTTCTCATTTGGAACGTATTTGTACTGTGTCTGGCCCTGGGTTTGGTGACTGGCAATGACGGCTTGCCACCCTCCCTTTTGCTTTCGGTGGGCTTGGCGTGTATGCCGTTGGTGATGTCTTGCATTATGCTTTTCTGGCATCTCGTTTGCAGTCTGTTGAGCTGCAGGCTAAGCTCTTGCGGGCCTCTGGTGTCATGACTCTTGGCTCTTCTTTTAATGCAGCTTTGAGTGTGTTTAGCGAGGTTACGGGCTCTGACTTCCTGCGTAATCCAAGTGAAATCGCTGCCCCCAAACTTATGAAGAAATTGGCAGACATATATTTTGCGAGGGTTGTTGCTACTGCAGAATCAGTTTTCTCTTTGACTCCTCGACAAGTTGCGTTGTGAAAGTCTCAGCGGCGTGGTCACGCTTCTGATTGGTTACGTGCAGTCCCTATTTCCGGGTTGAGGCAGACTATGAACGGTAGGACTTACCGTTGTATGCTCAGCTATCGGTTAGGTATTCCTTTATTTTCGGTGCTTGGGTCATGCTCTACTTGTTCTCGGGTCTTTTATGGGAATATCTTCGGGGATCATGATGTGTCGTGTGCTGGTGTTGTTAGCATCAAACATCGGCATAATCTCATTCGCGACACCCTCTTAGATATCTGCTTCCGATCTGGGATCTCTGCCGGTAAAGAGGTGGATATTGGTTTGATTGATGAGCATGACCAGTCCTTACGTCCTGCATATTTGCTACTTTATTCTTGGGATATGAGCCGTGATGTGTGTGTGGATCTGACCGGGTCTTCTCCCTTGACTCAGTCTGAGTTGTCTGATTTCGTGCCCGGACGGGTGGTGGTTGATGCTGCTCGGCGCAAGTGTGCCAAATATCAGGCATTGTGCGCGGGGATCGGTTATGGCTTCTCGCCTTTCTCTTTTTTCTTCGCTGGAAGAGTTGGGGTCGAATGCTATTGCTTTGCTTAGACGGATTCAGAGGTTCTATGTATCCCAGGATGCCGGGGATCGTGCAACACTTTATATTTTTACTAGACTTAGCTTTGCTAAAGCTAAGGGAGTGGGGGCCCAGATAGTACCTCGGCTGCCCACCAATTTCTTGTAAAAATTTCATTTGATCTTAATAAAAGTTCCCGCTTTTAAAAAAAATAAGAAGACGAAGAAGAAGAAAACGAGAAAAAGAGAGATGAAAAGGGGAATTGCACCCTCAACCTACATGTATTGTTGACACGGTCTTGATGTCGTAATCAATAGTAGGTGTTTTATCACAAGGGGCCGTTATCGACGAAAATCGAACTTTGAAACTTGAAACACGTCTTTTTGCAAATTTCAGTCACGGTTTTTGGAAACTTTCGAACACGGTTTTTCAAACGCGAATATCTCCTTCGTTTCTCGATGAAATCTCAATCTGAAAGATCTTTTGGAATCTTAATAAAGTGAGCTTTTTAATTATGTGAAAATATCTGAGGATTTGTGATGTTTTGGGCACGAAAAACTAGGTGAAAGTCACGACAGAAACATGAAAACTGGGATTTGCGCCTCTATTTTGGTGCGGCTGTCACGACATTAATTCTGGGTTTTTAGGGTTGTTTTTGCTTCTATGATTATGGATAATTTGTAAGAGTTGATAAGGTTTGATAATGGAGGATGTAGGAGTTTTATTTATAAGGAGATAAGTAGGGTGAAACTAGGGTAAACGAAAGGAAGAGCAGTCGGGCTTGGGGTATGTGTAAGGCTGCGGTTTGAGTGAGTTTTCATGGAGAGTTGTTTAGGGCTAGGTAGTATACTTGGAGGGAAAGGTAGAAGGATGAGTATAGGCAAAGGTAGTAGCTTGTATGAGGAGAAAAGATCGGGTTTGGGCTGCTCTTTTGAGCTCGAAAAACAGAGAAGCTCGTGGTGGTTTTGGCGCTCGGTTTGAGGGATTTTTGGACGTGGGTTGATATGGATATATGGCTAGTATCATGATGGGTAAGGTGGTCTAGTAGTGAGTCGAAAAGGAAGGTGTTTGGTATTGGTTTCGGGGCTGTTTTTGGGTCGAAAAAACAGAGGTGAAAGACTGGTACGTGGGCTGTTTGTGACAGGTTTCGTGGTGATTTTGGACGAGGTTTGGAGTGGGTGTGGGGCTGGTGTTTGGGTTGGGATTTCCATGGGATCCGTGCAAAAGCCAGGTTGAAAATTGAGTGAAAATCGAGCTTAAATCAAACTCGAAATCTCGAATAAAACCGTCTCAAAATCGAGCTTTTCAAGTACGATTAATAAAACAATTTACAAATTTCACAAAATATCAAATTCTTTAAAATGACTTCTCAAATCAAATTACAAATCCAATTTTATTTTTAATAAAATTAATAATTTAAATGGTTAATTTAAATATCATTTAAATTAAATAAAAATATCACATTGACGACGTCCATTGTAAAACGAACTCGAATAATGACAATGCCAACTTGATTATACATGTTGTCCTATCATCATCGGGTGTTTGTCGAGATTTATATAAATGCCAATATTGACAGATATGTGTATCTACAGTATGGAGTCCTTTGCAGGATTAGGCAAGCTCTGATTTCAACCCCTATTATATGATCTCTACTTTGGAATCTTCCATTCGAGATCATGTGTGATGCGTCTGATTATGATGTGGTTGACGTGTTAGGTCAAAGTAAAGATAAGGCTCCATGCTATTTATTATGCTAGCAAGACACTTGACGAGGCTCGGATGAATTATTCCACTACTGAGAAAGAGTTGTTAGCTGTTGTTTTTGCACTAGAGAAGTTTAGATCTTATCTTGTAGGGTCTAAAGTCACTGTGTTCAGTGATCACGCTACGTTAAAGTATATGTTGGCCAAACATAGGCCAAGCCAAGGTTAATTAGGTGAATTCTGTTACTACAAGAATTAGATCTACAAGTCTGAGATAAGAAGGGAGGAAAGAACGTAGTTGCAGACCATCTTTCTCGACTACGTTATGATGATAAGAATACTATTCCGATTGATAATTCATTTCCAGATGATTCCCTTATACATATTTCTTCTGCCGAGGAGCTATGGTTAACTGACTATGCGAACTACATAGTTGGTAAACAGCTGAGACCCGATTGATGTTATAAACAGAAGAATAGATTTTTGCACAATGTTCACTATTATTTATGGGATGATCCATATT
>JAOWBH010120188.1:0-13913 GCA_028566215.1 Silene coronaria | reverse complement strand
GGAATGTCTTGCTAAAGGCTCCTTTATAAATGGGGGTGTTACACTACGTATACAATGCTCATCACAAAACTCATCAAACTCTTTAGATATAAATTCACTACCACGATCACTTTTGATAGCCTTTATATTCCCGCCACTTTGATTTTTAATAAGGAGCTTAAATTTTCTAACATAACAAAAAGCTTCGGATTTTAATTTTAAGAAATAAGAAAAATTCATTCTAGTATAGTCATAACGGCTTTCACTTATCGAATGGGTTTGCATTGGTCCCTATAAATTCATATAAACCATCTCAAGAGAATTTGAAGCTCTCCAAGTGTTTCTAGAAAGAAAAGGCAACCTACACTATTTCCTGTATACACATCCTTTACAAAAGGTATGTTATCCAATTTTCAGCAACCCAACAACCATGTCATTATGACTTAAGACTCAAAAATTTCACATTCAACTGCCAAAAAATGTAAATGTCAAAGCTTAGTTTCACTATCACCTTTAACAACGACAACGCTTCTAACATCATTTGACACATTAAGCAGGAACATTCTATTTTGAGTCATGGAAATAAAAGATACATTTTTATCAGTTTTCTTGTCACAAAAAGTGCATAGCTCATCCTCATACACAACTGAATAACCACTACTCATCAGTTGGACAATACTTAACAAAGTGTATGCTAAACTATGAACAAAATTAACATTGGAAATGAAATTTATATCACCTTGTTTAGTTTTAATAGCTACTGTCTCTCTGCCTTCGACTTGCACCGGGTTGTTGTCACCAAGCCGGGCCTCACTTTTGAGCATTTCATCGTGGTCTTTAAGCCAAGGCCGTCCCTGACATTTTTGGGGCCCTGTGCAAAGTTAAAAAAATAGGCTTCTATTATAAACACACTTATCTTAATATGTAAATATAAATTAATAATTATTTACAAATATTGAAACAAATTTGATAAAAAAAAGCTAATAAAGTCCAACAGGTAAGAGGTTATGATAAATAGAATTTCCACTCCCTAATATTAAGTAATTTTTCTTTGCCATGTTGGTTAACTACACACTCTTTCATGAAGGGGATGCGTGTTTGATTCTCCTTAACGTTAAATTAATTTAATTTTTAAACGAAAAATTAAACTAAAAAATGAGGTTGTGAGGAATCGAAAAGTGAATGTTCAGAGTGCAAGGATACACTACTACTGCCAAGACAGTGGCCATTTGTTGTTACGATAAGGCAACATAATAATAATATATTAAAGTACTAAGCAATAGGGCCTTATATTAGGCCTTTAAAAATTGGTGGCCCTGCTTTGAGCAAGCCATGTGGTTAGAGCAACCACTATCGATGAACTAGACGCCATCCGTAGCATCACATATTAAAGAATGAGCCAAGGACAATTAAAAATCGTCGTTGGCTCTCACCAAAATTTGCCTTTTGGTCATCATTTTGCTTGAACAAGCTAGCAGCTTTTTGTGGCCATATTTCTTGCAGCATCTGCATTGTATCAATCTTTTTCCTGAACTCCCTTATTCGTGTCCTCTGCCACAACCACGACATCGGCCGCGAAAACCTCCTCGTCCATTTCGCTATTCCTGCAATTTTAGCTTTCCCGCCTTCATTGAAAAACCTTTTTCATCCACTTTTGAAATAGATTTCCAACTCCGAGCTTCATTAGCTAACACAGAACTCATCAATTCAACAAAGTTATATTTAGATAAATCCTTCAAGTCCTTAATTATAGGGACAATATTATCAAAATTAGCATTTAAACTGCTTAAGACTTTACTCACAATAGTCTTGCTAGTCATATTTTCACCAAACGACCTCACTTGACTAATTATTTCAGTCAATCTCGACAAATAGGATTGCACAGTGATATCCCCCATTGTCAATCCATCAAAATCATGACAGATCGTTTGTAAACGTACCTTAATTACTCGCTTGTGACCCATATTGTAACATCCCAAGAGATATGAGGTTAAGTCATCCCACATCGGAAAATTGAGGTGCTTATGAGAAGTTTATATGGGTTTCTACATACTCACCACATAAGTAATAAGGCTTTATATTTTTGGGTTTAAGTGAGGATAAATAATGGGCCCAAAGGTGTATATCTCATCTAATTGGGGTTGTATAACAACTGCCGTGGGTCGGGTTGTTACACATATACTCTTGTCTGAGTATCTCCCACACTTCATGTGACATGTTTTGGAGTGTAAAACTAGGGGTTTACTCATAATTGCAGGCAAGGATTGAATTTCTGAGAATATAAAAATGAAACTGAGATAAAAGATATTATTTTGCCGTCAAATTCCCACATAAACACAAGAAAAGCAACTACAAATTTAAAGACCACCAAGTCTAAATTAACCACGGGATTTACAGGTTAACTCAAGCTTACTAAACAAACTTTGAACTTCCAATTACAGCCAACACAAATGGGAATTCACAGAAATTTTTCATAAGTTTGTAATTTGTTGAGGGAATTTATCAGGGTTCAATTTTCATTCAAAATAGGATGCCTACAATAGTTAGGAAATGGGTCCTTATATAGGCCCATTCATGAATTCAATATAATCCGAAAACCCTACAACCAAGAGCCACAATTCGTCTTAAAAATACAACAAACTCACAACTATATTTTACAAATTAAAATTTACATAAATACAGTTGAAAAACTGATGTTGTAGGATGTGGCTGTTTGTGATGGATTATTATCTGTGCAGCAGGTCTTTGGTGAGGAAATGAGGACAAAATAATTAATTTCTCCCCTTGACCTTCCTTTCTGATACATTCTCTTTAGGCGGAGCGTTGAAAAAAGCACTTTTAAAACAGCCTTGACAATGTTTAGCCAAAACATGAATGCTATTTTTCTTCTTTTTTCGCTTTTCTGCAACTGTCGTTTGGTAGCATTTGCTATAAACTGGTTGAGTATTGACCTTGGATGTCTTGGACTGATTTGTAGCTAATTAACCTTGGTTTCAACTGGCTAAGGAGGCAGCTGGTGGTTTGCACTGGTCTAAGGGTTATGGCCCAGCATAATTGACTGTTGTTGGCCTGAGCTGACAGCTGATTCAGTGTGTTCAGTGTGGCTGTGCTGAGATGTCGTGGCATGTGTATCAGCTCATGCTTCAACCTCCCTGGTTGAAAAGGCTTTTTCCTCGAACCAGAACCCTCTTCATCCTCAAACTATTTTTAGTAAGGCTAATATCCCTCACATTGAATGTCACATAAACCCCATAGTCAACGGGCAATTCTACCTAGCAAGCATTTGGACCAATCCTCTCAATCACCTTAAATGGACCCTCAGCTTTTGACATCAGTTTACCCTTTCTCTTAGCTGGAAACCTCTCCTTTCTTATGTGTATACATACTAAATCCCCTGGCTGAAACTATTTCTTTTTCCTTAGAACCTTTGCTTGTTTCTTATAGGCCTCATTAGCCTTCTCAATTTCTTTCTTGACAGTTTTGTGTAGCTTCGGCATGTTTTATGCTCTTTTCTTAGCATCAAAATTCATTTCTTCTCTTGGTACATTTGATAGATATATGGGAATAAGAGGATTGACCCCATAGACCACTTCAAATGGACTGTGATTAGTGATGTATAAGGTTGAATTGCCATGTTGAATGCGAACTCACAATTTCAAATCCCAGACCTTTAAAGACTTGCTGACAATAAAATTTTGAATTCTCCCAAGAGTCTTATTAGTGACCTCTATTTGTCCATCTGTTTCTGGATGGTGTGATGTAATGAACAAGTGTCTTGTATTTAGCAGCCTCTACAATGTCATCCAGAATTAGCTTATGAACTTGATGTCTCTGTCAGACACAATGTTCTTAGGAATCCCATGTAATCTTACAATCTCCTTGAGGTATAGTTCAACCACACTAGCCGCGTCCTCAGTTTTATTGCAGGCTATGAAATGATCCGTCTTGCTGAACCTATCAACCACAATCATGATGGAATCTTTTCCTATTATGTCCTTGGCAAGGCCACTATAAAGGCAATGCTCACATCTTTCCATGGGTTGTTTAGCACTGGCAGTGGTGTATATGGCCCTACTTGGAATGAAGACTTGGCCTGTTGGCACACTACACACCTTCTCATGATAATTTGGACATCTCCCATCACCTTAGGCCAGTAAGCTGTTCCTGCAGAATGTTAAAGTGTTTTCAGCACTCCAAAATATCCCTCTAAGCCATTTGAGTGAACTTCTTTAATTAGTAAATTTTTGTAGGATCCCCTTAGCACACACAGATTGTTGTCATGGGTGAGGAACCCTGCTGCAATGTAAATTTGGCTCCCTAAACCGTGTGCCCCTTTGTCTGAGCCAACCAATCTTTACAGATTCCGGGTCATCTTTGTATAGCTCTTTCATGAACTCAAATCTTAAAACTTTATATTCCATGACAGTTAGTAAGGAGTGTCTCCTTAACAGTGCATCAATCACCACATTCTACTTACCCTCTTTATACTTGCTTAGGAATGTAAAAGTTTGAAGTGACTCAACCCACTTAGCATGCTTATGGATTAACTTGTGCTGGCCACTGATATACTTCAAGGCTTCATGGTTTGAGTGCAACACAAAAGGCTTAGATTTATAGTAATGACTCCAATGTATAGCAACCCTAATAAGATCACAGAATTTCTTGACATAAGTTGAGTAATTCAGCTTGGCCCCATTTAATTTCTTGCTGAAATAGTCACAGGCTTCTGGCCCTGAATCAAGATAACTCATATGCCCACCCCCACCCCACTAACATCATACTCCACCTCAAATAAGTTGTTAAAACCTTGTAACTACAATATTGGTGCTTCACATAACAATTTCTTAACTATTTCAAATGACTGTTGAGCATTCTCAGTCCATTTAAAATCTCCTTTCTTCATACACTCAATAATTGGAGCAACGATTGAGATGAAATTCTTGATCAAATGAATCTTATGTAAAAGGATGCAAGACCATGGAACCCTCTCAAATTAGTAATATTTTTTGGAATTGGCTAAGATTTAATTGCTTCTATTTTATCATGGCCAATAGACCCCCCCCCTTATAAACTATATAGCCCAAGAATTTCACCTCTTCAGTCATGAAAGTGCATTTTTCCAAATTGCAATTCAACTTGTGAGTTCCTTAAATTCTGAAAACGCTATCAAGGTGTCCTGGGTGCTTGCCCTTTTTTTTTTATTGTAAATTAATATATCACCAAAATAAACCACATCAAATTTTCCCAAGCATGCCCTTAAGACCTTTGTCATGAGTCTTATAAAGGTGATGGGTGCATTTGACAGGCCAAATGGCGTCACAAGCTACTCATACAAACTACGTTTTGTTTTGAACGCGGTTTTCTACTCATCTCCTTTTCTGATCCTCACTTGGTGATAACCATAACTTAGGTCAATCTTTGAGAATACCTTGGCACCACTCAACTAATCAGGCATGTCATCTAGCCTAGGTATTGGAAACCTATATTTGACTGTGATGCTATGGATGGCCCTGCTGTTAGTGCATCTTCTCCGCGCCCCATCTTTTTTTCGACACTAACAGTGTAGGTACAACACAAGGGCTAAGAGACTCCCTCACAAACCTAGTTGGTGACCCTGCTATCAGTTCACCTTCTCCATGCCCATCTTTTTTTGGCACTAACAGTGTAGGTACAGCACAAGGGCTAAGAGACTCCCTCAAAAACCTCTTGCTAATCAGCTCCTCTATTTGCTTCTGTATTTCTTTAATGGCATTTTGGTCACTACTCCTGTATGTAGGCCTGTTTGGCAAGACAGAGCCAGTGACCAGGTCAATTTGGTGCTCAATGCCTCTCAGTGGCGGTAATCCACTTGGCAGCGCCCTAGGAAACACATCCTAGAACTCCATTTTCAGAGGTTCAACTTCCTTAGTTGCGGCAGGCCCTTTACAGTCAATCAATTCTTTTGATAACAGAATTAAAGTTGGTTTCTCTTGCCTCATTTCTTTAACCATTACAGCCTCTGAAATAAACAACACTCCACTGTCATCTCTTGTCACCCTAGGACTCCCATAACTCTCCTGATTGGGTGGTAAGGGGGTCAAGAAGATTTATTACTACCCTACTTGAATTTGTAGGTATTGATTCTTCCCTGATGAACAACATTCTTGTGAAACTCCCAGATCCCACCCAACTGCATGTGATAGGCATCCATAGGTGTTAGAGAATGGTATCACACACTGCTTGCCAACTTTAACCTCAGCTCCCTTGTTTAGCCATTTCAGATTGTAAGGGTTTGGGGATCCTGAGTACTGAGATTCAGCTTGTTAACCAATGTAATGGAGGCCATATTGGTGCAGTTTCCCCCATCAATGATTAAATTGCAAACTCTCCCCTTGATAGTTCACCTTCTTCTGAAAATAAGTTACTTTTGATCCTCCTCCAAAGGTGCTTGCTGTGAGTACATAACACTCCATAAGAACAGGTTGTGACCTATGTCTGGGGGTGCCATACCCTTGTCCTGGCTTGGTCCCTCCTCAGTAAGATCTTCCTCCATAGAGGTCTCCTCAGTCTCATACTCAACTAGCCCTTCCTTTTCCCATGTCTCCACTTACATGCTAGTCAATGTTCTCTTAGAAGGACAATCCTTCCTGAAATGCCTATACCCCTTGCTTTGGAAGCATTTCCTATTATCTTTAGGAGGGGTGGATTAGTCTTTTGGGCCAAGGTTCCCTTCCCTTTGTCAAAAGTTCATTGGCTCACTAGTAAGTCTATTGAAAGTTTTAGATGTTGTGGTCTTGGCTTTCTCTATTTTCTCAACTCTAAGAGATAGGTCTACAACATTATCAAATGACCATAGAGATTGCATTCTAACCCTGTTAGCAATGTTGTTATCTAACCCTTCCAAGAACCTAATAGGTCTTTGTTCTAATTTCTCATTATTATCATATTGCAGGGTTAACTGCTAAAAGTCTCTTAAATAAGTTTCAACTGATCTTTCATTTTGTTTCAGTTTTGACAACTTAATAAACAAATCCCAAGTGTAATCCTTGGCTACGAATTTACTCAGCAATTTTGTTTTAAGTTTAGACCATGATTGAAACACCCTATTTACTAGAGAGCCTTCATAAAGACCTTTCCTAGTAACTAAAGTGCCACATCCCCGGTTTCCCGAGGTAGCAAATATCAATTCAACAATCCAAGAACAATTTATCAATACTACAATTTGGATCAAAGATACCGGTTAGGGACCGTTCTTAACGCTACTAAGGACCGTCATGTGGCCAGGCGTTCTCTTTTATCAACGAGCACGGTTGAAATAAAGTCAACCCGATCTCTTTGTAACTACAATCAGAACGGTTGCGCTCCATAGCCGTGCTCTTTGATAATATCAAAGAGAACAGTTGCATAAGAGAACCGGTCTCATTGTTAATATTGTTCTCTTTGATAATGTTGTCGATTTGTTTGGCGCCTTTGTTTTACCTCTTCAAAGAGAACTGTGAAAGATAGAACCGTCCTGTTTGTTATTTTAAAGAGAACAAGTTTTATAAGGAACTGTTCTCTTTGATCCTGACATTTTTATTTTAAATATTTTTGTTTTTATTGTAGTCCCTACACGATTGAATTGTATAGCTCAAAAAAATAAAACCTGCATTACAATTCAAAACTCCCGTATGTATTACACAACAAAAAGCTTCATATTTAATTTGAATTCATAAGGACAAATCGTTGAAAGAATATACAATGTCCATAATGTTTTTAAGAGCCTAGATACTACAAATATCGAAAATACGTGAAAAACATAAATAAAAACCTTTCAATCCGCATCACTTAGTTACATCGAATTGCAAAAATAATTGAACACCAAGAACCGCATCGTCTTTATCCACCATGACTTCTTGGCTTAAAAGGGAGTGTGAATTCAACCCAAATATTCTGCACCTCGTCAATTTGCTCAACCGTATATGTCGTTGGGCGTTAAGTATGAACTATATACATAAGACACCAAAAAATGGTAGTTAATACACTATATATGACATGTAAAGTAAAACAATTACGTAAGATGGAAATGATAAACCGAGAAATAGGCTAATGAAATTAAAGAGAATACAACATGGAATCAAAATATAAACCCAGCCTCTGCCCAATATCGCCTAACCAAGTAAGTTCCTGCAAACACTCCTCGTTGCCTGACACACTTCCTGTTTTCTTCCGGAATGATCTGGTCATGTTAAGGACTCAATTCTTGACTAAGCTTACTACTACTTATCCAGCCCTTGATGTTTCATGAAGTTGCTAATTGACAAAGTTTCTTTTTTTGATTTTGAGTCTAAGTATGGCTTGCTTGCCCAAGTATTCGTTTGCCTAATAAAATGGAATTTTACCACACAAGTTGGCTATTACAAGTGTAGTCATTTCATTACGATATTTATATAATTAAGTTCGATATTGAGGTAGAAGCGTATCCTTTGTTTGAGTTTCAAGACTTTATTGGGTTTAAGTATGCATGGTTAGCTAGTACTAAGAAAACTCTTTTTCCTAGGTTTAACTAAGACGCTAATAAGGCAGGAGATTCAGTTGCTAGCATAGTCCAACCGTCCAAGTTCTCGGACATAGGGGCAGAGGAAAACTACAATACTACACAGTACGTAGACCATTCAAAGAGATGAAAATGATTGAAAATGAAGAAAAAAAAAAACATACATTTGGTGTGATATTAATATATCTTCCTTTGATAAGCTCCAACATATATCAGCAAACATAATATCCGCATAATACGCTCCCAACAGGCTGCCGAGGACACTAAAATAAAAACAGGAATGTTTTATGACAAAAATACAATTATTGAAATATACTATAGTAATAAATATTGACAATATAGACATACATACCTTAATTATTTTCCAAGTAAGTGGTTTTGCCTCGAATACGGCAAGTGGATCGATAGAGTTCCTTTTCTCGAACGCTCTATATGAATTTAACTAAAATAAGTCGCCACTTAAAACTGGACTCAAATCACTAATAACAAATATCTAACGTTGTTTACTCTGCCGTCATTTACCCTAAATTGTTTAACCACCTATTTTACTATGCTGTCATCCTCTAACCATCACACACTTATCACTTAATATGATTAGGGGAGATTTGTCTACCCAAATAATTGCAGACCATTTTTTTATTGTTCAAATCATTCCTTAATATGATAGCCCAAGTATTATACTCTCTATGGGTTAAAACACTTATACCCGAAATATAGAAAGAGGAATATGTATGGGAGAAGTAGAATGTGTTGTGGTGCACTGGAAATGAGCAATAAGGAGGTCTATTTATAATGGCCAATGGTAGTGTGAAATCCAAAGCTCATATAGAGCTACACTTGACCAATGTGCACGTATCCTCCCTGCCATGAAGAAAATATTGCTCCATCATTTATTGCAGCACACAAAGCTATTCCTTTGTTGATAAATGGAGACCACCGTCCAACAGCGCGAATTAAGAGTACATTTGGCCTCGTTACCCTGCAGTTCCTTGAGGTACCACAATAATGATAATGTTGTGGTTGTTGCTCAAGTGCCTAACTGTACTGGATAAACGAAAATTGAATCGGTGTCATTCAGATAAGATTAAATTTTCCAGGTTCTTTACAATGACTCATCTACATCGGTGTATACTACTTTGGTCAGTTGCGATATTTAAGTCCCGTCAATATCAAGTAAGCACTTACAGAGTTACAGTATACAGGCACCATGCCATATGATGACTATATGACCTTGTACAGACTGAACACAGTAATAGATTATCAGCAGCCCGTTACGTGCTCACGCAACAGCAGGCAGTTAGAACCATCAGTATTCCGGTAATGCTTATACAACATTCAGCAAGGTAGTTGAAAAAAAAAAAAAACAGCAACATATTCAATGTCATGGAACTTCTGAATCCTGTAAATTTGATCCCTAACTTAAAACTATGCTATATCCGCATCATCTGCACAAAATTTTTGCCGAACAAGGAAATTGATATATCCCAGAACTCTGCAAACTTAACCAATTCAACAATCCTAGTAATGTATTAGAAATGTAACATAGCAGTGATATCAAGCAAAACCACTACAGTGCATCAGTAAATGAGCAAGCTAGCTTATGGTGATCTATTAAGAGCGAGTCTAAGAGAATGTCATGGAACATTCCCTCATAAACTCTAGGTACCCCACCTCCCCGAGGTAGAATCTCAAGATAATACTCTTGGGTCGTCCTGCATGAAAGAGCAACACGACGAACCCATCATCCATCTCACTTGCCTTCTGCAACATCGCAGCAACGCTAGGATTAGTCCATTGAAAACTTGTACTGTAATTCTCCCCTGCTCCCATAGCGCTACTTCCATACGCCTGTAACATATGAAAACGAAAGTTTTCCTTTCAATTTTGTCAAAATGAACGGAATCCTAATTTCTTTGGTGGAACAATGAATGGTATTTGAGAACTTACCCTAATCATGGCATAGGTGGCAGTCCATGAGTTATCGTTTCCTGCCCTGATAGTTGCGTTGTTGTCTTTGATGTCAACTGAAACTGGCACACAACATGAAAATAGATTGTTAGAGATAAAGTAAGACATCATTTTCCGCCTTTTGTTTGTTATTTTCAGTTATAGCTTTTTCACATTGAGCAAGAAAAAAAAAACCTTGAGGTGCTTTCTGCTGGAGTAGATGGTGAAACATGAGCCTGCAATCGTCAAATGGTACAACAGCTGTATAGAAGAGCGGCATGTCTGGAAACTTGCTAATTACAGCAAAGTTATAGCTCAATTCAACGAAAAACCTTCTAGTATCTCCAGTTCCTTCTAACAAGTAATAGAACAAAAAACAACCCATCAGACATCAAACATCAGACAGCATCGTAAACAAGAGTGAATTGTGTATGATTGCAGCGGCCATTGGTAATAATTGGTTTGAGTCAGGTCAGCCAAAGTTGGGTTAGTTACTTGATGCAAAACCATTCATCAGCCGAAACAGATAATGATGGAAAACAGTGATACTTACATTTCATGACATTAAAAAAACAGAAAGTTCGATCAGTAATATGATGCCTTAATTTCCGAACTCTGCTAGAACACATGGTAAAACGATTTTTTATCTATAATTGTTTTCCCATTACGTTTCCTAAAGTATGAAGCAGTGAAATTAACTAAGCCGTATAATGATTTATTCTCATATGATCCAAGATTTCAAATGATTTATATTCATATTGATCCAAGATTCCAAATGATTTACAAATCCAGAGAGGATGGGTGTGTTTTAGCCCAATGACTTGTATCGATTCAGTCGACTTTCGACAAATATCTTCCATTAATCCTACAGCCAAAGCTAATCTACCGCTTGAACGCAATATACTGAACAAGTTAAAACCAAGTTACATGGATGCAGCAAATGTTCTCATGCTTCTTTATTCTTCCAAGGAAGGAAAAACAGCAAACACAAACTGACATAAACTATGAAAGATCAAGATTTTACCGACTAAAACACGGATATCGAGTTGATCAGTATCTTTGTGATTCCCAAGATATACAATACCCTCATCTTCGACATCAGCCAAATTCTGAGAAAGCGCAAGAAAACTGAACCTCATCCCATTCAAGGGCTTGGTGCATCGAAACCTATCTGGGTTCAAGCGTAGATGTCCAACAACATAATTGCTCAAATTCTGAACCGTGATATTGAAACCACTATCGTCAACATCAATCCTCCCTGACCCTTTGCAACTGACTTCAGGATTACTCAGAGCTTCGATTGCAAATTTCAGATACCAAGCAGGTCTGAAATTGCAAACAAAAAACCAGCATGTTTTATTTGAAGGTTCGACAATGCCGTCAAGCATGTTTTCTTGGGAAACTGTAACATTGTCTTCTAAGTTTCTTCTTAGAGCTCTTAGATCAACAGGCGGGTCTTCTTCGTCAGAAGAGTCGGAAAAGACAACAGCCCATACTTGTTTATTCGGAAAATCATAAAACATACGATTGTCGTCTGTGCTTCCTTCGCCTTCTAACTTTCTTATTGGAGTTCTTAGACAGAACGGGTGTTCAGGAAGAAACTCAGACATGACTGGTAAAGCTTGAGACATGCATTCTGAAGACGGGTTCTCTTCTGAAGTGGTAGACAGGTCTTTGGAGGAGCCGAAAACATTGGCAGAAGCCGAGATTTTTTCAGAATCAGACATGGTAACTATTTGGTTTTCATGAGAGTTTTCGGAGTTTGACACGACGGAAAGAAAATAGATGAAAGTAGAGAGGATTAAAATTTGTGAGAGAAATGAAATAGTGTATATACTCCAGTTATAATATGCTGGCACATACAGTTTTGCAAAATTGGCGGGAAATTCTGTTATTCGGTTATTCTGTTACAAGTTAGTTAAAACTCAGGGTAGTTTATTAATATAAAAATTAGTTGAATAAACTAACCACAACTATTGGAAGCTTTTGAGTCTCTTCACCATTGATTCTCGTCATTGGGACTTGATTTAAGTGAGAATTTGGCTGAGGAATTTGTTCAAACACCTGCTGCGCGCTAATTGTTGCACTGCTTTCTTTCGAAATAATTTCCCAGCTCAACATACTGCTTGCAAGTAGTATTTCATAGTCAATTAACGGTAGGAGTGGAACGTTGGTCCTCATGGCAGGGGTGTTGGTCGGACGTGAGTCGGGTGGTAGTAGTTGTGCTTTGATGGAGGAGGAATGAAGGGCGGTGGTGATTGACTAGTTTATTATGAGACGACAATATCAGTATTACGGTGTATTATGAGATTAAGTGAAGATCGGATTATTACAGAATTCTGAAAACTTGATCAGTTCAACAGATAATTGAAATGTAACATATAGTAGCGGTATCAAACAAAAACAATATGGCGCATCAGTGTTTATGATCGAGCAAGCTAGCTTCTGGTGATCTTTTAACAGTGAGTCGATCGAAGAGACTATCACGGCACACAATGCCTCATCAACTCCAGGTAACCCACGTCCCCGAGGCTGAATCTCAAGATAATAGTCCTCGGTCGTTCTGCATGAAAGAGCACCACGAACTCAGCATTCAACTCACTTGCCCTGCGTAGCGATTCAGCAACTCCACCATTAGTCCATTGAAAAGTTGTACTGTAACTCTTTCCTGCTACCATTTCGCCACTTCCATCAGCCTGTAATATATGAAACCGTAAAATTTTCCTTCAATCTTTATATATAAAATGAACGAAATGTGAAACAATGAATGGTATTTCAGATGTTACCTTAAGCATGGCATAGTCGCCAGTCCATGAGTTGCTATCGCTTCCTACCCTGAGAGTTGCAGTGTTGTCCTTGATGTCAACTGAAACTGGCACACAATATGAGAGTAGATTGTTAGAGATAAGAGCAAGATATCATTTTTCGCCTTTTGTTATTTCCGGTTATAGATTTTCACATTGAGCAAGAAATAAGAACCTTGTTGAGGCAATGGCTGCTGGAGTAGATGATGAATCATGATACTGAAATCGTCAGATGGTACAGTAGCCGTAAAGAAGAGTGACATGTCGTCTGGAAACTTGCAAATTACAGTAGTTATATAGCTCAAGTCGATGAAAAACCTTCGAATATCTTTAGTTCCTTCTAACAAACAACAAAACGTAAACCAAAAACAGCACATCAGGCATCAACATCAGACATCAAGCAACATTGTAAAGTGAGTGAATGGGTAGGGTCGTTTTGACAGTAGCCATTGGTTATTCTGGCTGTGCCAATCTCGAGTGCACAATCATTCCGGGAATAGTTCAAATACGGAGCATCAGCGCACAGGTAGGGTAGTTTTGAGATCATATGTATTCAGGCTTCTTTTTCACATCTATCGTTTTGGGGTGTTTTATTGAGAATATTCTAGAGCATAAATCTTCCAGTCAATCAAGCTAATATGATTTCCTACAATCACGCAACAACTTAT
>JAOWBH010120077.1:0-13913 GCA_028566215.1 Silene coronaria | reverse complement strand
GGAGGAGTAAAAAAAGTGAAGGATGGTGCTTCACAAGATCAAATTCTGAATGAGACCAGGTTGCAAAATCTTCAGCGAGAGCTTGTGAAAGATCTACGCGAGGTTGTTTGTAATAACTTTTTTTTTTTTTGCATATTACTTGCCCATTGTTCGCATTATTGTGCTCCCTCCGATCCAGACCAAAGGTAACATGGGGAAAAATGGAGAATTTAAGAAAAGGTGGAAAAATAAGGGGTAAAGAAGGAAAAAATAGGTGGGCCATGTAATTGTGGGTTGATTGGTGGGCCATGTAATGGCATTTTGTGTAAATATCAAATGGGTATAAGGATAACTTGGTAATGTTGAGGGTCAAATAAGGAATGTTACCTTTGGTATGTATCGTTCGTTTATAGTAAGTGTTACCTTTGGTCCGGGTCGGAGGGAGTATACAATTGCATTCTGCTTAGCTTAATAAATACTGTGAAGTATGAACAGCACATTTCTACATTAACTTGTAATGATTTATTGCCTGCTGCATAAATGGCTAGTGTTATTTTTCGAGTCTTTTTAGGGTCACTGTGAAATGCCCATTTTTTATTTTTAAATGGATGCTGCTTTAGGGCTTGTTTGTATGAGGGATTTTTGGGGGAGGGAAGTGGAGGAGGAGCAAGAGATATTAAATCCCTTGTTTGGTTAGCAAATGAGGGTGGAGGGATTTGGAGGCATTTTCTCCACCAGGGCAAATCAAAATCCCTCCACCATAGGAAAGATTTGGAGGGGAATTGTATCCAAACACCCATACTCCGTTCCCCCTCCCCTCCCTTCCCTTTCCCTTCCATTTTTCTATCCAAACAAGGCCTTAGTGTTTAAGATATGGCTGCTAAGTGTTGTTCATACTGGTTAACTCATTATTGGGATTGTTGCACTGCTGTGGTGAGCTTCATTGGTCTGTTCTCCTTTTCATGCTGAAAAAGCTATCTAACATGCTAGGAAGGATAATGCAACAACAGTAGGGTAGATGTCGGTTTGAGGAGGTCCTCCATTTTTATAACTCAATGCTTAAGTAGCTTCCGACTTTTTTGCAGGTGAATACACCTAGGATATCTGCGTGCCTTATATGGGCGCTGGCCGAGCACATTGATCTTGAAGGTTTAGACCCCCTTCTCTCCGATGATCCCGAGGATCCCCTAAACATCATTGTGGCTAATATCCACAAGGTTTTGTTCAACATCGATTCATCTGCCATGTCAACAAATAGGTTGCAAGATGTGCAAGCTATTTTGTTAAGTGCTCAACGATTAGGATCACGAAATGCTAGGGCTGGTCAGTTACTTAGTAAAGAGCTTGAGGAATTCAGAACCAATGGCTTGGCAGATTCTGTCAATAAGCATCAGTGCCGTTTGATACTGCAAAGAATCAAATATGCTACCCAACATCCAGAGAATAGGTGATCTCTCTATCTTTCCTCCTTCCTCCCATTCTCAGGGTTTCTTATGCTGCCCGTCAGCCAAGATACCTTTTTTTTTGTTTTTTTGATTCTCTATTCGACTTTTTTTTTTTTTTTCTTTCTTTTGGTTATTTGAGTTTAGTATATGCATCACAGTCGTAACGGGGTTCAGTGCCTTGTTTCTGTAGTAAATGTAATTCCACTGCTCTTTCTCTTCAATTTGTGGAGGGGGATGTTATTATTGCAAAAGTTTACATGGAATGTTTTTTTTTTTTTTTGTACGAGACCAACCCATTAATCCTATAATTAAACGAGAAATACATAAGGATATGAGTTGGTCTCACATGCAATACCATTTCCTACTACTTCATGATGTATATGTCGGAACTAGGATACTACGTTTTGTATATATTATGTTTACAAGAGGTGTTTAGGATACAGATGGGCTGGGGTTAGCAAAGCAAGAGAAGACTACCCATTTAGCCACCACAAGTTGACTGTTCAGTTTTATGAAGTAGCTGCGGCTCAGGATAGAAAATTGGAAGGGTTGGTACCCAAGGCTATTTTGGAGCTGTGGAGGCCTGATCCTAGTGAACTTACTCTACTGCTTTCGAATAAGATAGACTCCACCCTACTGAAGATCCGGAGCATACACTTGTCAGGCAGTAGCGATCCTTGTTATGTGGAAGCATATCATCTGGCAGATCCAAGTGATGGGCGAATCACTCTACAATTGAAGGTTGGGGTCTTCTTCTTGAACATCTGAACTTTCTCAATTGTCTTGTTTAGAGCTAAGTGAATTTATGATTTCAGGTTATTAATTTGACTGATATTGAACTTAACCGCGTTGATATTCGAGTGGGGCTGACGGGGGCACTGTATTTCATGGACGGCTCTCCACAGGCAGTGCGGCAGCTGCGTAATCTTGTTTCTCAGGTTCAATTCAAATCTCACTTATCATGCAGTTCTGTTATCTATATCTTTGCTCTAATGATGTATATATGTCTAGTTTATGTGGCAAGAACCTTTCAAGTGACATTGGCCATATCATAGTGAAGATAACAAGCATCTTTCACATTCTTTTTGGCACGTGGCTCATACACCATTTTGTTTTGAATTTTGATTCTTTTTATGGTGCAAGCCTATTTTTAGCAGTAAGCTGAAGCTGATGTTCTACATGAATTAAACTATTAAAGTATTCTGAAATAGCAACCAAATATTTTAGTGAAGTTTTCTTCCTGAAGTATAGGATTTAGTTAAATAAATAGGAGCATCTAGTGGGTTAAGTTTGGTTATTGAGCATTATTTTATTGGGAAAAAAAACATGAACAGAACTGGTTGATTTTAAAATTTAGTGATTTACCCTTCAACCAACGTTTTCGTGGTGTTAATTTGCCTTGAATCTATCTATAAGACTAAAAATTTATCTTCTTGTAGGATCCAGTGCCTTGCAGTATCACTGTGGGGGCTTCACATTTTGAGAGATGTGCCTTTTGGGTTCAAGTCTTATATTATCCATTCTATGGCACCGGAGCCATTGATTTTGAAGGTGACTACGCTGAAGAAGATCCCCAGATTATACGGCAAAAAGTGAATGCCAAGCCAGAAATTGGGGAGCCGGTGATCCTGAGGTGTCAGCCGTACAAAATTCCGTTGACGGAGCTGCTTCTTCCACATAAAATCTCCCCTGTTGAATACTTCCGGTTATGGCCAAGTTTACCTGCTATTGTGGAGTATACGGGAACATATACTTATGAGGGAAGTGGCTTTATGGCGACTGCCGCAAAGCAATACGATGCTTCACCCTTCCTTAAAGGATTAAAGTTGCTGGATTCCAAGCCTTTCCATAAAGTTTGTTCCCACATCATTCGTACAGTCGCTGGATTTCAGGTATTCTTTGATTGAGATTCCCTCATTGCATGATCTTCTACCAGGCACCTTTTTGAGCATGGTATTAAATTTTGGAATCAATCGTCTTTCACAGGAATGAATTAACAAGCTGTAGTCGAGATTTCTTATAAATAATTTTTCGTGTCATAGTAGTCAACTAATCAACTCTCCATTCCCAAGTTTTTTTTTTCTCAAATTTTTGTGAGTTGGTTAGTACAGCCCACTTATACATGCTCATTATGAGAAGGGGTCCTTTGAGCGTATCTAAATAGATACTATGTTTACATATGGATCCCCGCGTCGTCCCATTCCATCTAGGATTAGGAATAGGCGAAATCGGACCTGCTTTTTGCATCTCTCGTTATTTGGGACCCTATTCATCTCTTTAGGCTTCTATTGAATCGAAAAATAGGTTTGATTGTCCATCTTTTTGATATATATAATCAATAAGTATAAGGCATCCTCCGGATAATGCAAATCGAAGCAATTGGATGTCCGACTCGGGCCTATATGACCGATCAATAGAAATACTCCAACACTCCACCTTTATCATATATCCCTTTCAGAGTTTCAGTCATTGACATCCTTCTCTTGCGAACAGCTTTGTTTTGCGGCTAAAACATGGCATGGGGGTTTCCTATGGATGATGATATTTGGTGCGAGTGAAGTAAGCCGAAATGTAGACTTGGGTGATGAAACAACTACAATGATGTGCAAATTCGTAGTCCGAGCATCCGATGCTTCAATCACAAAAGAAATAGAGTCCGACTTACAAGGCTGGTTAGACGACCTCACAGACGGCGGCTGTGAATACATGCCAGAAGATGAGGTCAAATCAGCAGCTGCGGAAAGACTTAGAACATCAATGGAGAGGATAGCCTTACTTAAGGCAGCTAAACCAAAGCCAAAAATCGGTGAGTCCGATAGTGAAGTGGAAGACGAGGGAGATGGAAGTAGTGGGGACGAGGAGAAAAAGAAAAGGAGAAAGAGAAGGCAGGAGATGAAAGATAAGAAGAAAGAAAAGGAGAAAGAAGAGGAAGAAGAGAGAACTAAAGGACCTTCCACTTTGTCTAAGTTGTCGGCCGAGGAAGTGGAGCATCTTGCTCTTCAAGCTGCCGTACTTCAGGAGTGGCATATGTTGTGCAAGGACAAAGATGTCAAAGTATATTAACATCTTCTGAGGTGAAAATCGTGAGGTTATTAATTTTTGTTTTGTTTTCGATTGATTTGAAGTTAGTGTAACATTTGTTAGATGTAGCAACAGATGTATCTTAGATGTTTATTTTCTGCCAAAGTATAATGTACGTGCGCACATGCTTGTTTCTAGATATCTGGTTGATTTGTTGCTATTGACTGCTCATAACTCCTCTCCATGAGCCGACTAACACCATTGCCAAGAACGCCACCTTGTTCATCCGATCAAGGATGATCTGTGATGAGTTGGTCTGCGCTCTACAGGACAATGATTTTTAAACCAATTCACTATTGGGTTACTAAGATTTTATCAAGTTGAGCCGCTATAATATCAAATACTCCGTATCATTTAAATTACAACCCTAAGAATCAATTCTTGATTATCAATTTGTTCCTAAACCAATTTATATCGTTTCCAATTCAACAAATTTTCAAGTCCAATCAGGTTGATATAAAAACTTGGGTGAAACTCCCACGGGACCTTGTTTCAAGCCTCCCAAGAGCAATCTTGTGTAGGTTTTTAATGCTTTATAGCCTGAGTCTGAGTTCGAGCCTGTCAGGCTGTCACCCTCACGTATACTCGACACCAAAGGAAACGGCTGCAAGTTCTCTCGTCACCGAAAAAAAGAAAAAAAAAAAAAAACTTTATACTGATCGACTCTATTTTTTGACACCAAAAATTGAAGAGTGGCCTCGTAATCTGAAAACACACAAAACAAATTTAAAAAGATATTCAAACATAATTGTTGATTCATGCTTCATTCTCACCTACTCTCCTCTTCCACACTGCTGGTACGTTACTTCTTCTATCTGAATGACACCCTTTTCTTTCGTCTGTCTTACGTTATGATGAGACGGTCCTTTTATTAGTTACACTCGTTATTATTACTATACTATTTAACCGATAAAAGATGGTCTTACACAATAAACAATTACTCGTAGAATTCTGAGAAATTTTGGGTTGATTGAGCATTTGACTGATACCCATTACTGAAATGTCAATCTTATTCCATCATTTCATGTAATTCAATTGTCTCACTGACAATTTGGAGTTCTGTTGCTAGAGAAATGATCTGGGTTTATGATTGTTACGTTAACAAAGTTTATGGTGTGATAAGTAATTATACTTGAAATTCAATGAATACCTCTTTAATTAATCTTTAAGTAGCGTAATTCGGGTTTTTCCCGGTTGGATTTTGTCATGAAAATACGTTTACTGATGAGCAAAGGGGTATATATTGATGACTCCACGTATCCCGAATAAGTAATCAAATACAAAGTGTTTAAAGTAAACAGAACAGTGTCTCAGATTATTTGAAAAACTTTTCATTGAGTTTTTGGGTATAGATGATTTTAAAAAATGAGGGTATATGATAAAATTTAAAAAGCACAGGGTTAACGTGTAGAAAATCACTTTCAGCTTAGTTTTCAGTGAGAAGTCAGTGAACCATGGGATTTGACCGATAGGTAGATTAATATTAAATGGGTATAATTAGTTTTTGTGATGATCTGCTTCACAGAACTGCAGTTTGGGATTGAATCAAGGCAAGTTGAGATCACCAGAGGCTTCCAGGAGGTATAACAACTTGAAGGTTTTGATGGCTTCAGGGGTTAATGATGGCGCCAAAGAGAAAATACCGCATGTTTTGACTGTGGCAGGGTCTGATTCTGGTGCTGGTGCCGGAATTCAGGCAGACTTGAAGGCTTGTGCTGCACTTGGAGTATATTGTTCCACTGTTATCACTGCTGTCACTGCCCAGAACACTGTTGGGGTTCAGGTCAGTGTATATCATCCATAAGTTGATCTTTCTGATATACAGAGTTATTTCTGATGTATTTCATGTTAAGCTGCCTAAGTATATAGTATGAGAACAACGGAGCCATGAAAAGTGATATTTCTGTACAATGTCTACAACAATGTAAATTTTACTGTTTAGAGGGGAGGCGTGTTAAGGGGTAGTAAGGGCCAGATCATTAATCCTATAGTCCTTGCACATCTCGTATAGAGGTTAGAGGACAAGGGACTATCAAATGCAAACATTACGAAAATGCTCAAATTTATTGTGTACTTGTAATGGGATATACTCTATAAGGCAGACTTTGTTATGGCTAACAAAGAAGCTAGAATAACAACCCTTTCCCAATGATTGTGAAGAGGATATTTCTTTTGATACCCAATAATGTTCAAAACACACCTGAAAAATTGAAATCATCATCGAGTGTCCTGCATCGATTTTTTATCCTTGTGTTATTGAATCACTCAGGCAGTTAGGCTTCAAGTTATTTTGAGTATTGAAAAAGCCAGCATGTGTTATATCATTTCGTCAATTGACAAGCTGTAGAAGGTTCTAAAATTGCCAAATGTTTTGACTTATTTGCCAGGGAGTTAACATTTTACCGGAAGAGTTTGTGGCGGAGCAATTAAAGTCTGTTCTTTCAGATATGCAAGTTGATGTGGTAAGTTCATGTTTCTTTCTGTTTGATTACATCCGAATTTCCAGACATAACTACATAAAATTTAGAGGAGAGTTAGAATGCCATTTTTGTCCTGTTGGGTAGACAATTGGGTTTTGTTTTAATAGGTTCAACTATCTTAGGTGAAAACTGGCATGCTTCCTTCTATTGGCATGGTCAAAGTGCTTTTACAGTATATTAAAGAGTATCCACCTAAAGGTTAGCAGATGATTTTTATTATAGTGATGCATAGTTTGGTTTCTGTTATTTCCTTTGAGCTGAGTCATGTTAAAAATACAGCTATGGTAGTAGATCCTGTTATGGTATCAACTAGCGGAGATGTGCTAGCTGGGTCTTCTGTTCTTCCTGTATTCAGGTATGCATAGATCTATAACCAATGTGTTGCATTTTTTTTCGTAATTAACTCTCCTGTGCTTCATATTTGGTTGATGTTCTAATTTCATTGTTGCTGTATTATCCTATCTAAGACTGTGCTGTACACTTGCACCCACTTACCTCTAACGCCTTTATAGCCACACCAGATGTCTTTATGGTGCTGGTTTGCTCTTTCTAAATTGCTTCTATCCCAATTGATTTTTTTTTATTATTATTATTATTATTATTATTATTTTTATGGTTTCAGTAGAGAATCTTAATGTAGTGTGGTTGGTCTAAGTTAACATCAAGAAAGAAATTCTGTGATGATTCATCTTTAGGTTTGAACTTGAATTTCCCGTGTTAATGTCTAAGCATAAAAGATATCGACATTGTCATGTGTTATTGTAAGGCACTTTAGCAACATCTCATCGGTGTTACATGCTATCTTGGACCTATTGTACGATTCAATGTGGTTTAAATGGGTATTTATCTTACATGTTTTTTTGGCACTTCACATTTCGAATTGTGATTGGGGATTCCTAAAACATTACAACCTCTATAACGGACAAATGGGAATAATATTACATCCTTGGTAACAAATCCATAGTTTTTAGCGTTCACCCATAAATCATGCAGCGTTCATTATACATTCAGATGTAAAAAATGTCGTTTGGTGCAAAATTTGATATGCCCATCTCAGCATTAGCAAGAAAGTTGGAATCTTATTCAACCAGCTGTAACTGTTAGATACATGTTAAGAATGCATAGATATGTACTTTGAGATCCTATCTGAGGAGGGTTATGCGGGACATGTGGGATTGGTGACTATTCTTCTATCAGTGTGCCAAAAGAATTGGCAATATTGTCCAAGCAATGGCACATAGTCACTTTCTTCTCTTTATCTGTTTATTCTTTATGTTGCTTGCAGTTATTTTATAATTGGGTTCTACAATTCTCGCCCTCTCCTCACACAGGGAGGAGTTACTTCCTATGGCAGATCTGGTGACACCAAATATAAAAGAGGCATCTGTTTTACTTGGCGGCATGCAGTTAGAAACTGTTGATGACATGCGACGTGCTGCAAAATTGATCTATGATATGGGACCACGGTAAGTTCATGGAGAGCAATTGATATTGTTTTTTGCTCTTGCTTCAGTCTTTTTCCCCTAAAGCTTTCTTTATGGCTTTTTTTTCTGTACTGTTTTTTTCATATGATTTTCACTTTTGAACCCCTTATTTTGAGCATTGCCTCCCAAGCTATGTTTTGAATTATTGCTGTGAAAATATTTAATGATATACTCCGTCCTATCCGTTCCAAACTACCCATGGATTTTTCAAACTCAACTTAGTAAATATTGACCTAGATTATATTTAGTCAGTTTTAAAAATGTAAATATAAAATTGACATATTTAAGTTTGTTATGAAAAGCGATTTTGGAAAATTATAATTTCGAGACAAAAAAGTAATATATAAATGAAGAAAAATGGGGTGAAAGTGTCGTCTCGTAGACCGTGAAAAGTCAAATGCGTAGTTCGGAATGCGTAAGAGGGAGTAAATCAAATGGTACATTTGTATGGCTTTTTTTTTGGCGACTGAATGTGAATGGTACACATTGAAAATTTAAGTGTCATATTACCTAGGCGGTGAAAGTACAAGGTCTCATTTTAGACGACCATTATTTCGTCTGAAGCCTTCAGACGGGTCATATGTAACCATCTTATGGTCAGATGTTTTTAGGTAAAAATATCCGTCTGAAATGAGAATTTGTGGTGAAAGAATTACTCAGTTGTTGTTACTTCCTCTGTGAGTGTCACGTGTCTCCATTTTGATTACTGTACAACAGTGGATGTAACTGTTTCAGTTTTTAGTGGAGCCAGGTGACTTCACAATTTCACATTGCTTTGGAATATTATGGAATAAATCATCAGTATCCATTTATGAGTCTGTGCTTCTTATTTATTGTGAAGCTAGAGGTCGAATAGAGATAGTGTATATGTCATCATTGGATGCCAAGGCCCTGTTCTTTTGGACTTAATTTCAGCTCACTTCAGTTCAGTTTAGCTCTATTCAGTTCAGTTCAGTTCAGTTCAGCTCCATTCAGTTCAGATCAGTTCAGTTCAGTTCAGTTCAGTTCAGCTCCATTCAGTTCAGTTCAGTTCAGTTCAGAAAGTTTCAATTTAAAAGAACAGGGCCTAAGTTATCTGATTGAATACCTCCTTACCCTACCTAGATGGGAGTCTCCTTAGAGCTTAGAGGCGTTCGATTAACATTGATGTAAAACAGGTGATATGTTTAATAAACGTATTCTACTGGGTCACTGGTAGGTCAGGGTTGATCCTCTTTGACCCAACCTGGATCCCAACTTGCCCCCAACTCGGCCTTTCATCTTTAAAAACCTTCCGAAAAAATGCCTCATCCTGTTGACCCGCAAGGCCTATTCAACCCGTCCCGTGCCACGTTATGGTCCGGCCTGAGTTGAACCAGTGAACCCGCTTCTTCCCTAGAATCGTATTTGGGTTGATCTTCCCAACCATGACCTGTGACAGCCTGGCCTGTGGCTACCGTTGATAGATGATATGGTTCATTCTTAATACTCTGAATTTAGCCATAGAATCAACTATCGGCCGCGAAAATGATATGCGACCGAGTTATAAAGGTTTTTTAGTTTACTGAGATCCCATTTTACCGCATTTTAAGGTGAGATTAGGCCACGATAACCGATATCATGACCACAACTAAAGCCCAGATGTAATACTATGTTTGAACTTTGAAGCTGCAGAAGTCAAAGCTCACATAATGTGATGAACTGATGATGATTTTTTTGTGTTCTCATTGCTGTGTATTTAATGTGTGCTAAAAACCCTCAAGTCATGTATAAAAGCCTGGAATTTTATGGACGTATCTTATCCAGATTAGTAACTAAATGGACATGCTTTCTGAGGTGTATCTTTGTAAACGTTTTACATTTCAGAAATGTGCTTCTGAAGGGTGGTGACCTTCCTGCTTCAATGGATGCAGTTGATATCTTCTTCGATGGTAAGCTTACTGCTTTTTGCCACTCATATCTTGCTCTCTCCTTTTTTCTTTTAAGGCTATGCTATGGTGCTAATGCTAGTACCAAAGCTTTTGAATATAATATATAGTGTTTTTGCAGGATATACTGTGTGTGAATTTAGTTCATCTCGCATTAAAACACGTAATACTCATGGAACTGGTTGCACATTGGCTTCAAGTATAGCAGCCGAGTTAGCTAAAGGCCTGTCCATGATTTCAGCAGTTAAGGTGATTACCTTTTTTTTGTGTCGTGAGACTCTTGATAATCTACTAAAGTCATTACCTTTATTTTAGATATCGCCTTCAACGCCAATTCAAGAGGCCATGAGGGTGTAATGGGGTATTTCACATTGCACCCACTTCAAATATGTGTGTATCCGCCATTTTTATTATACTTAATTCATTTCTCTTCGACCAAGAAACTTATACCATAAACTAAGCACTTCATTGACACAGAGAGCGTAATTAGCTTTTCCATTAAACTTTGTTAATTTAGCTTTTCCGTAAATATTAAGCTCTTAGTTTAATGGAAACTAGACTTATATTATGGTACAAGTTTTTCTGTTAATTGGTAGCTTTGGGGCCCTAGATTAGTTTTTTCGTTAAAAATTGTTTATCATCTTTTCTTTCCTCCTATTCGGTCAATGTTTTGGTGTATCAATTCCTTCTATTGTGTATGGAAATCTATCTACCTTTTGCTGCATTTACTTTCCTGATAGGTACTATTAACTTTAAAAACTGATAATCTTTTAGCTAACTAAATTTGTCTTTTCGTGATTGTGCTGATGAGAAATAAGGAAGTATAATGTCTTGAATTTTTATGCCTTTTTGTTGTCTCGTTAGTTATTTGTTAAATCCACAATTTTCATTAACAATTGACACGTGAAAAACGTTGATGTCCTGTCTTTTTGCTTTCCTGCATTTGCCCACTTTCATCACTCCCAATTTTTTCTTCTTTGAATTAAACATTCCTTCATTCTTGTATGTTTTAGATCGCCAAGCGCTTTATTGACACTGCATTACAGTATGGAAAAGATATGAGCATTGGTAGAGGACCTCAAGGGCCCTTTGACCACTTTATGAAGCTTAAATCTGTGGCTGATAGATCAACTGCACCTCGGTTATTCAGGCCAGAAGATTTATTTCTATATGCTGTTACAGATTCTAGAATGAATAAAAAATGGGACCGTTCAATGGCTGATGCTGTCAGAGCTGCTATAGAAGGAGGGGCCACCATTGTTCAACTAAGGTCAGTACCAACTCCTACTGTTTTAATAAATATGTTTTCTCTAATACGGAGTAAGACTTTAAGGCAGTTCTCAGTTTCCTTCAATCACTTGGCTGTTTGAGCTCTTATTATCAGTTCTGCTTGCTGTGATTCTGTGAAACCCCTTTTAGAGTTTTAGTGTGTTTTTTGTTTACTGATTTAACACAGTTTAGTCAAAGGAGTAAAAGATGCACAGCTTACGGTACTACAGTCTCTTTCGATTTGTTCTTCCAAAAATTGACATTTTTCCTTTCCAAGACTTGCAAGAAATCTCTATCTAACGAATTGAGTAACAAGTCCTTTTTTTAAGTCATTCGTTGATCTGGATTATGATTAAATAAAGCAAAATGACTCACTAAATTGGTTGCGCTTTTTTCATTCATTATGAAGTAGCAGTTACTATATGCAATTCTGAATTGCATTTTTTTTTTCGGGTCATCTTGAAACAACCTCTCTTGTTTGCCAACACAAGGTAATGTTATTGTGTTATATTGATAGGGAAAAGGATGCGGACACTCGGGATTTTATTGAAGCAGCCAAAGAATGTCTCAGTATCTGCCATTCAAAGGGCATTCATCTACTAATTAATGACAGGGTTGATGTCGCTCTAGCCTGCAATGCCGATGGTGTGCATGTGGGGCAGTCTGATATGCCAGTTTCTTTAGTCCGCTCTCTTCTGGGCCCTGAAAAAATCATCGGTATTTCATGCAAAACCCCAGAACAAGCGCAACAAGCATGGATTGATGGGGCTGATTATATTGGCAGTGGAGGCGTTTTTCCGACCAATACTAAAGCAAACAATCGTACTATTGGCTTAGATGGCCTGAAAGCCGTTTGTTTAGCATCCAAACTACCCGTTGTTGCGATTGGTGGCATAGGTGCATCAAAAGCACGTTCTGTTATGGAAATGAATGCACCAAATTTGGAAGGGGTTGCTGTGGTTTCGGCTCTCTTTGACACTGAATGTGTTTACTCAGCAACTCAGGAGTTGTATGGAGTTTTACAGGAGTCCGTACCAAGGAGAAAGTAGACTTTTCGTGTTACTTGGTATCTCTATTAATCTTTCTTAATTTCTCCTTGTATTTTCAATGAGGCAAGGTTGATGATTATTAAAGGGATTCCACCCTTCTTTTTTTTTTGCTCAATGGATTTTTCCTTCTAGAGAAGGTACCTCCGAGTCTCGCCTCTTAAGTGAGAATAAGGTTTCGCGAAATAGTGTCTCATTGTTGACCGTCTCACAATAAGGTTCACGACTTGCTTTATTCTTTTTGAAATGCTATACAAGGGTTTGTAAATGACAAACTTGTTGAACCTTTCTAAATGCCTGTGCATATTTGAACTCTGGGTTGCAGTTTTTGTTGAGTGTCGCCACTGTGGCGTCTTTCTTTTTTGATGTGCATCTGACAGTCACCGTTTTGGCGTCCTTTATGAATGCTATGAGTACTGTCCCTTGTAAAAAGAAGAATCAAAGGATTATGCTGTTGTGCTTTATATGAACCTTTGTTGCAGGCTTGCTGGACACTCCAAGCGACGACTACGGCAGGACAAACTTCCTCAACTTTCCCACTCCGTCCATTTTCCCTTGATCCTTAAAGACACGAGGTGCTAATACGCAGTGAGAACAGGCGCCAAATCACTTGAGCTTCGGCAATTTAACGGAAAAACGCGTCTATTCTTCGGCCCAACTAATTTGGTCCAAAGTTCGCTAATAAATTATATTCTTCTTACGATAGAAGTGTACATTTATTACAAGGGATTTGCACAAGCTAATATTAACTGAACATTAAGTTTTATCAAAATAATTTTCTTTATGCTTAAAATAACCCAAAAGAAAAAAAAAACTCTAAGAAGTTAATAATATTGTTTTCCCAGTTATTAATATTCTAGTAAGAATTAAGGCTCTGTTCTTTCCAAACTTATTTTCAGTTCAGTTCAGCTCTATTCAGCTACATTCAATTTAGCTCCACTAAGGCCCTGTCTTTTGGACTTAATTTTAGTTCAGTTCAGTTCAGCTCTGTTCAGTTCAGCTCCATTCAGTTCAGTTCAGTTCAGATCAGTTCAGTTCAGTTCAGTTCAATTCAATTCAGTTTATTTCAACATTATTTTTATTATTATTATTATTATTTTTATTTTTATTATTATTATTATTATTATTATTATTATTATTATTATTAGGATAAATTAACAAATACATCCTTATATATACCACTTTTCTAAAATTACTACCTTATAAAAAAATATTCAAAAAT
>JAOWBH010119966.1:0-13916 GCA_028566215.1 Silene coronaria | reverse complement strand
TAAAGTTTTATATTTTACGTATTTCCGCTGCGTATTCGAATGGTTCTTTGATCCATTTTGCGAGGGTGTCACACCTTCCCTAACAACAAAGGGCACCACAGTCCCGGTTTCCAGAGATAGTATATCCAATAGACCATCCAAGAAAATTTATTAAATAGTAAAAGGGTTTAAACGATTACAACAAAATCCCAAAATGCTATCATTATCCAAACAAAAGTATAATAACCGAAAGACAACTGAAATGTTCGATTCTAAAGACACAGTGGAAGCTAATCATCGACTCGATCAAGTGATTCCCATCCTCGTCCCAATGCAGCAACAAGAAATATAACCACCTGCTAAGATACTGCTCACCATTCGCCAACATCGATTGGATCACAGCAGAATAAGGAAACAAACAACAACAACACCAAATCAGTACTGTAACACAACAATCAACATCAAAAGAGCATACACAACAGTACACCATCACCACCATCCTCCAACTCCACACACACCATCATCATCACCATCAACACCACAATCAACATCACATCCAACAACCACATGATACACAACATTATCACAATCGCAGTCATAGAATCAAAGCATACAATAGAAACTGAGTAGGGAAACCCTACCTTGATAGCAATCAACACACAAAGCAATGCAAACAGATCTAGAAAGGCTCCTCTAGGAATTCGTCACCTATAATCAACAATAATGATACAATTACCATCACAATCAATTCCATTCCCATAAATCCTAATCCAAAAATTATCTAGGGATATACAACCGATTAAACGAATGATTAACAATAGAAATGAGACTTACGATACAAGGGAGTGTGTAAACAATGGAATCCGACAATTGATCCAACCAACCTTGCTTAGAGAGGGATTAAAGTGATTAGGGAGAGCGATTAAGGAATGAATTAAGTTTATGAAATGATTAGTCGAATGAGTTTCTTTTATAAACCTCCTTAATCACTCTAATCAAAACCGCTCGGATTCCGCTAAAACAAACCAGCATTCGATCGAGTGCACTCGTCACTCGACCGAGTGCAGCCCACTCGACCGAGTACTTCAGATACTCGACCGAGTGCACTTACCCCAGTAGCCAAATTGACTCTGCCAACAACGTACTCGGTCGAGTGTCCCGTACTTGACCGAGTACACAGCCTAAGAATACGGAGTATTACAATATTGTGTTGTCAGGTGATCTATGTACGTATTTTTCTACTACTCCGATCGAGCATGACTGACTTGAGTATGTCCGGTTGAGACGTTGAGTTGTTTTAGGTTTGTGGCATCGAGTTTGAATTGATATAGTTTTATGTAAATTTACTAGATGTTTAAAAATCATTTAGTATAATTTAGCTTAGTAACCAAGACGTTTGTGGGATTATTTGTACTTTGGATTGTATTTAGTATAGTTTAGCTTAGTAACCCAGTTGCATAACATACTAATGCAAAATGCCAAAAACGGACGAGCAAAAAAGGAGCACCTTGGTCTGGAATTTCTTGAAGCATTTCCTAATGTTTGAAATTTGAATCGATTACAGACGCCACGTCACTACTTGCATCATTTATTCAAGAGTCAACTCCAATCAAGTTAAACAACTAACACATTTGATTTCGGTTGTTTTATTTTGCCTAGGCTATCAAATTGGTTGGAAACAAAAATGAATGCAAGCAAATGAAGGAAAAAAGATGTAAAAGCACGTAATACTCGCTCCCGAGTTATCATTTTTTATTAATAGATTTATGAGTCAATAGTTATCATTTCTATATATAATACACTGGTACATTAATTGGTGAAGCAATATTATTATTAAAATGTTCTATTTTACATATTCTTGATGTTTTTGTCAAATGCAAATCAAAACTAACGAGTGGGATGAAAGGAGTAAAACTTTATTGGTGACGAGTTGACCTTTAAGTGAAAATGAAAATACTACTAAACTTCTAGTGAGTTAAGTCAATAAAATTAAAAATAGTCTAAAACCCCATATATGCCACCCAATTGAAATTATCTAAATTTACCTATGAATACTAAATCGAATTAATAAGGTGAAAATTTCCACCAAAAGAAGTTTTAATAAATTAAACTTGTGTTTCTAAGAAACAAATTTGATACAGTTTTAGAAACGGGTATACAATCTTTTGAGGGTCAAATAGTCACCAAAGTAGTTAAAAGCTTCCAATTGACTTAAGACTATTTCTTTCAAATATATCCAATTTACATAATAAAGATTAATGTTTTCGGCTCATCCCTTCTAATACTATTGTCAAAGCTGTATCGACTAGTTGACAAGCAATTTGCAACAAAATTTCATCACATTCTTGTGAAGTTCCTCAAAGAGAATCACGATCAAACTTTACTACTTACTTTGAATTTTTGTTACTTTGTATGAGTCTTTGTAAAATAGTAAATAACTACTCCATAGTAAAACAATTTTATATTGAAGCTTTGAATTATGAGCTTAACCCGATCCCTTAAAGTCCACATATTTCATGGTATGTCGTTTTAATTTTTACGACGATTAATACTTAAATGTGACACTGGAATTAGTTGGGACACTAATAAGTCGAAAAATTTAAACTGTTGTAAATCATTAATTAATTAAATTAAATATTTACATAATGTCACTCCTAGTAAGAAAATTGTTACCAAAACTGAATTATGTATGTAATTGAGTAAATTAAAATAACCTTAGAACAAATTATGGTTATGTAAGACCAGCCACATAACAATTTGGATTATTAGTTTTTTCATTATATCGTAGATTCATAGCAACATGAAAACGCTAGAAAAGCCGTTATATCTTTTGTATTGAAAATGTGGATGAAATACCACTTAAAAACTAAGTAATACCTGGAACAGACATCATTCACGTACCAGTTCTACGTACAACTACTTTTAGTAGAAAATGTTACACTTAAATCAATTATTTGACGTGTAGTCTTTACTCTTATCCTTCTGCCACTTGATTATTATTATTATTATTATTATTATTATTATTATTATTATTATTATTATTAAGCAATTTATACCGTGTTTACCTTGCAGAAATGTAGATGGGATTCAGTATAAAGCGAATTTCATGAGGTAAGATTTTAAGAACAATTAAACATTTATGGTTGAATTCCTCATATGAAACACCTTTACTTCAAACTTTTCTTCTACTGTCTTCACACTATACCAAATCTTTGACATGTCCTATCCTTCGGCATCAATGCATCATCTTGTAGAATATTACGGAGTATTAGTTTTCATACAATATAATGTTGCATTTGCATTGAGTACTAATTATTTGAGCGATATAAATATTGGTCCCTCGTTATAGTAATGTACAATAGCGGTATTAGGCCATATTTTTTTCGGTTGAAAAGAGCTGAAATGAACTGAATGAAACTGAACTGAAATGAAATGAGCTGAAATTAAGTTAAAAAAATAGGACCTTACACGGCTGAAACCCAACATGGTCTATATTAAATAAAATGTTACGTCCTTTGTCTACTTATATGAACTGTTACATTTTACTATTTCTGAATGCTGATTTCAATTTTCAATATGTTTCTACATACGATTAACGATTATAACAATATTATTTATACCCCGATAACGATTTATAGTTAAAACATGCAAGGACTAAGTATATCTGAGAATGAGGGGTGATTAGCCGGCATATCTTACTGCCAAATAACTTGTACATTGACATTGTTGGAGGAATGACATCAGTGACAAATAGATTATATATGTTTTGTAAGTTGGAGCAAGAAACCTTGAGCTAACTTTTACACAAAAGGTCAAAAGACTATGCAAAGGTCAAAACTAACTAAGTTGCTTATTCTACTAGTTTTGTAACATCTTACGTTTATTATCAGAGAAAATGCACGTATACGAGTGTACGTGTCTACTACTACCACCCTATGCTTCTATTAAGGTCTTACATAATATACAACTCGTAAAAATAATGATATGCATTTTTATCCATTAATTTAAAACGCTTTAATTTTGATTACTTGGCGATTTTTTTACAGGTACGGTACTTACTACTAACTCCTTGACAAATCCTAGTCTACTAAAAATAATTTGTGTGGAAAAATGTATTTTCTCCTCTATGTTGTGCATTATTGAGTAAGGATCGGACCGTGGTAAAACGAGGAGGTTGTCTTACATAATTTCCTTATTACTCGTGGTATAAGTTATAGATTTATCAGCCGACCTAATGTACTAACTTTACAAATTTGAGCTGTAAAATTTGAAAGATTCTTTTTATAAAATATAGATAAAGTTGATAAATAATTAGAGCTAAGAAAGTATAAGAGAGGGTCTGAATAAGCAAGTCATATTAGGCGATTACATACCCAAGAAGAAGAGTCGCACGGCGTTTCTCACTATTACACGGCATAGACGATTTACGTTGCGTAGATTTGGAATGAATGGTTGAGGAATTTGAGTAAAAACCAATAAGAAAGTTCCAAAATGCGGTGAACTTTGATTTGAACATCCCACCTTCTCTTTTAATTTGGTGGGAGTATCCACTTTATATATGATTATCATACCAACGTAAATGATGAGAGTAGCACATCATATCCAACATTTTGTGTCCTCAAATTTTATTCCGACTACATTCCATTGTCCTAATTTTAAATAAAAAGGTTCTTACATTCTAACAAAAAAAAATATTACAATATACGGAACCAATTACACTCTATTGGAGTATTATTATCTTCAAGTAAATCACTAAGCTTTTAGGTGTATATCATAATGATAAAGTACGGAGTAACTTTGTAAATGTTCCTTAGTTTAACTGATAAGTCATGAAAAATAGTATCTACTTCCTCCACATTTTAATGTTCTTCTCATTTTATAAAAAAACTTCTCACAAATATTGGAGAAATGAAAAGAACGTTAAAATGTGTAGGGAGTATAACCTAATTTCAAACACGGTCGGTATTATATTTTCCATTGTCATAAGTTGTCACTCTTTACCTATAAAAATAAAAAACTTTTATAACCTTGAAGATAAGATTCACCTGAGTATAACTTAAATATTGTCAATAAAGTTGATGAGATTTGGACTTTGTTGCAGCAAAGATTTTGTGGATTATTCCTTAAAATTAAGGTTATAACAAAGCAAGAAGCAATGAAACCTAAAATAAGAGAGAATTTAGTTAATCTACGCTTGTCGGATTAAAATAGAAATGATAATATGTTGGTGAAGTCTAGTCATTAAAATTTGGGTGAAATTCTCATGAGGCTCGGGTTCAAGCCTCCCCTAAAACAATTTTAATTTGTGGAGTGTTTATGGCTTCAATTTACGCCTTTTAGACTTCAATCGAGTGTGCCACTCTCGAGTGGCTTACATCGTACTCGATAAACTTAATTTACAGGCTTTTACATATACCCGAACAACAAAATTAGTGACAACGAGTCACATCGTTAAATAAAATAAAAAGTACAATCCTAACACAAGACATTAAAGTGAAACGGAGCTACTTTAATTAACTACTTGATAGCTTGTACTTTGGGTTATGCGACACAAATCTATGATACAACCACTCTGATTCACATAACTAATTTTCGTTAAAACGATTATTATTGTGGTTTACTTTGATGTTCTTTCATGCAGTTTTTATTGCGTGACATAGTCGTTATTTAGCAATACTCCGTGCAAAATATCTAAACTGAAACTATCCTGATGACCGTATATTCATTATATTTTCCAAATTGACCACATATTTACTTTATCTAAACTATTCAGTGAAATAGAGGTCAGTAGTAATATCTAAACTAACCATGCATAGTATCCAAACTTAATTTAAAACAATATTTTAGTTAATCGTGATATATGAAAAAATCATTCAGTTTGATAATATATATGAAAACTTAAGCAAGTTAGAAAAGGTGGAAAATTTTTATAATCTTCTTATAAGTTGGAAATATTTATAAAATATTTATTCTACCTATCATACCAAAAATCTAAGATGATGATTAAAACAATTTAATAATTTTATATCTTAATATGTCTCATCACTCGAATGTCCTCTAGACTTAAATATTGTATAAGACACATGCATGCTTTCATATATTTCATGCTGAAATTTTACTTGTAAGATTTGAAGGCTCTATTAAATTGAACATTGAGCCTCAAATTTATCGGACTCTAATATCATCTGAGAAAATCATTTCAACAAAAAATTTAACATTAATTATACTATACAACCAGTTGTATAATTTTTGAGCTTTATAATACTCCCTCCCACTCTACAAAAATGAATTGTATGTGCGGTAGTGTGTTTATGTGATCCAAATTTACTTTCTTATTTCTTATACAAAAAGTAAAAGGGGAGGTTATGTAGAATAGGATGGAGTACATTATTTGAACTTATATTTACTTTTTTATGCTTTATTGTAAAGAATTTGAGCTTCTTTATATAAATGTTAAACTCCAAAAACTCAATTAAATTTTAATTTTGACACCTTAAAAATTAAATATAACTCGAAATAAATGTACATAAGCCCAGTTAGATTTCTTATGTCTGTACAATGCTCTTGTACAACAGTTGTATATTCCTATTTACTAAAACTTAAATTGGTTGCTTCTGTAAATCATAGGAGTTGAAAAATCCAATGAACTATAAAATATAGAGACTTGTTTAGTTGCCCTTATTATTTTTTCTGGCAAAATGTAGGAATTCAATATTGTAAGGAGTTTTCAACTTCTCCACAATGGAGGAATTGAATTACCTAGCCCTAGCTAGGCAATTGCAAACTCTTGTGTAATTGAATTCCTATATAATAAGCAACCAAACGGATTTGTTAAATCCACATAAATTTTATGTGGCAACGTAATTTCCATGAATTCGATATATACCCGGGGAGTTGTGTTCCAACGGACAATCAAACATTGTTGAAACTCAATTAATTGATTCTATATCTTAATACCTTATGGCTAACTTCAATATAATTTTATGATTTGGCATCTTCCTTAATTATCCTAGTACTGGCCGGCTAATGAATAATATTTAGTCCTAATAATAAGAATTTAACAATGATAATTAATTCTAATGTATGATTCCAATAATATCGTCTTAGTGCTTGAAGTATTGCCCTAAATCAAACACTAATAGTCTAATACAGTACTACTTTGAATGGGGCTTGGACACATGCGTGGACTTATCTAAGTTAAGGGTCTCTGAAATCATGCATGTTGCAATAATTAAAACATCCCCCTAAAAGTAGGATCGTTTTGGTAAAAGAAGATGAACCATGCAAACCAAACTAGTTGGTGTTTCATGTATTATTTATAATAAAAGGGTTTTGTCCAATACCAAACAAATTAAGGGATCATTCATGACTACTTAGATATTCAACCTAGCTAGTGTGTAGGTAAAAGACAAACAAGATGACTTCTTGGGTGATGAATTAGAATTAGGGACATAGGAGGAAGCAACATGGATGATTAGTAATTACAAAATGACAAAAATATAAGGTCAAAATGTATAAATCTTTTAGTGAACCATTAATAAACTAAGAAGATATCGAATTACATTACTGTATGTTATTAGGAGAATTTCTTTTTAGCTTATGATATAGTTGTTTTTTTTTATTGAAGTTTATAAATAAGCCATGCGTGGACAACAAGTCTTTTGTAAGACCTATTCTGATACCACATTAAACTCATAATTCATATTTTTGATCATATAGTTGTATGAGTAAATGAGTTTATTTCACCACAATAGAACTTAAAAAATAGTCGCAAAAATGCAAAGTAATCTTAATATTTGGTTGCGGTGCATGGTTTATATATACTCCTCGAATTTGAGAGAAAGAGGTCATTTTAATGACAGTTAAATAGATTTAGGAATATGACTTATTCAATCGTTAACTCGGAAATAAGAGGCTAACAAGTCCATATATGGCTCTCTAAACAAGTCTAAGTAATAATTTGTATGCTGGAATCTAGTAGTGTGCCTAATCCATGATTTCCGTTACGTGCAACGATTTATATAGTTACGCTAAAAGCCTCCTAGTTTCTGGATATGGTGGTCCAACGATGTACCATGTACGTACTATTATTTATATATACGTGCTACTCCAATAATATATGCGTGTATTCAGTGATGGAATCTACAAGCCAGAAGCATCACATCTGTAATGATTTTAATACCTTTGTATGTGATTTAAATAGTGAGGACATGAGGTGTGGTAGAAACATTGTTATTATCTAATAATGTTGATTTGGATGGTTTAATTATAGTATCCAACATTATATACTCTGTAGTGGAATAATATGTTGTGTATATATGTACATTATTTGTGTTAAATGATAATAATATTGTTCATACTTAGGTACTTAGCATTGGCATCCATTTTATAAACTGCATTTATTTAATTGATTGAGAGAAACTATCTGATTAATTTTAATAATATACTGTATATTTATATATTTAGAGATTACCTGCCACATGTCTATTTAGAGGTTAATCATAGTAGTTGGCGTTATTGAGTTCTGATACCATCTCATCCTTTTGAGGGGGAAGATCAAACTACATTAGCATCTCTTCCTCGGTCACTAATTAATTAACAACACCTTCTCTATCTCCCATGAACTACGATTACTTATGCAAGCGGGAAGATCCTTTAAATGTTGGCCCTTATGTTTGGATTTGGAAATTACGAACCCAACCTAAGATTTGATTCTTCGTTTGCAGCAAAGGGATCAGAGCTGGTTAGAGAGACTAAGATTATGATGGATACTTGTTTTGGCCTTAGTTATCTTGTTGTTACTTTTATGATTTAATGGCGGTGTAGTTGAAAATGTTTTGTTGTTTGATTTTAATATAATTATTCACATTTCACCGAAAAAATAGATTCTTCGTTTGGGTAGCTTAGTGTGATAGGCTGCTTATTGCGAGCACTCTTTTCACTAGACATGTGCTTCATACTCCCATATGCAAGGTCTGTGATCTCGCAACCGAATGCTCTAAATCACTTGCTCAAAGATTGTTCATTTTTTTAGGGAAGTTTGGAATGAGTTTGAGCTACCTCCTGATTTTAATACCTCCTCTGATCCTCTCATACTTGGTTGGACAATAACCTTAGCAGTAAAACCATTATTGTCGATGATCTTCTTTGGGCTACTCTCTTCTCATTCGTTATCTGGAGTATTTGTTATGGGTTAGGCGTAACAAGTGGGTGTTTCGAGAACACGTCCCTCTATTTCATCTTTGGTTCCAGAATGTCAAAATCCTAGCTACTGAATGGTATGCCCTTCGGCCTTCTAAGTTGCCCTCTTCCCTTGTCAACCCTCTTGATGACCCCGTCACTTGGATTCCGCCTCCTCTTGGCAAACTTAAAATAAATTGTGATGCGTCTGTCCACATTGATAAATGTATGGCTCGGCTTGCTTCTATTTGCCGTGATCATCTTGCCAATTGGGTTATGGGATCCGGGTCTTCTATTTTGTGTAACACGGTCTATAATGCAGAACTTTTGGCTATCTGCTACGGTCTTTCATTCTCTAGAAATATGTTTATCTAACTCGGATGAGATCGTGTTTCTGATTGTAAACAAGTATGGTGGTTGATATTCTTCACCTAAATTTGATTTTGAATGCTAGTTGCCTAGTTCTAATCATCATGAATTATAGGGAACTATTGCAGGGCTTGCTCAAGTGGAAAATCGTATTTGAGAGAAGTGAATACAATATCACTGCTGATTTCGTGGCACGTTGGGTTGTCAAGCATTGTACTCTTTCGCTATCGAATTTGTTTTGGTGGTCTGACCCATCACCTTTAGTTCTCTTTCATCTTTGTAACAATGGAGGCTCTACTCCTATTACGTATCCCGAACCCCCTTGATTATATCATTTGGACTTTGGTTTCTTTAATTTAGTAATACCACATTTAACAAAAAAAGATACCATCATATCCCATGCATGGTCTTTACACTGTTTTATCTCCGTTAAGTTACTTAAGTGAGTCTCATTACAAAATACTTGTATATGTTAAATGATAACACCGAAACTCAAAAATGTCACTCAGGTACCCCTCTATCATTTTACCCCCTTCGTCCCGATTATTTGTTTACCTATTTTATTTTGAGGTGTCCCAGTCCATTTTTTATTACCTTTTTTATTGGGGAATGCTTTTAATGAACAACTAGTTCTTACACCCGTGCAAAAGCACGAGCTTCTTCAAACTTCATTCACATAACATTGGATAAATTGCTCCTTAAAAAGTGTAGTTTTGAAAGGAGTCGTTTGGTTAACTTAAATACTCGGATTTTCAAAAATTTCTAATTTATAGGAATCAAGTTTTGTTATACAATTCACGTGAATTTGGTAAAAAAAATTGTTTGATTTCTTTTACATAAATTAAATTACATATAAATTTCATGGAAACTTTTCATTCTCCATATTTTGAATTCTCTAAACAAGCTAATTAGAATAGGTCTGCAAAAAACAAAAAGTAAAAATATTAAATTTGAAACAATGATTCAATTATTCCAAAGAACAGATTAAACTCGGTGTATTTTATACTAACATGGTCAAGCACTTCTTCCTTTTTCTAATTTTATACATGATCGATCTTCTGATTCCTACTTTAATTCTCATGCTTTATTCCGCCTTGCTTGCTTCCTTTTCTACAAGAGTTGAGAACTGCATGTGCTTAATTTCGTCCTAGTGTACTTGAATCTTTGATCACGGTCAAGAGTATCCTTAAGTATGAAATATACTTAAGCACATAATAAAGCACTACCAATTTATGTTTCGTAACATGAATAGTGGAAAATTGATAAGATAATGGTGCAATTAAGAGTATCTTAAAAGTATTAGGGTCCATAACTACCTTCGTAATAAATTTTCTTAAAAAAAATTATATCGAGTTTGATTCAAATATCTTGTAAGTTTGCTTTCGGCCAAAAGAAATAAAAATAATATATAATACAAATTATTACTTCGTAGAAAATATTTTTTTGAAATGTTTTTCTTTTTTGGATTGGTGTAGAATCTGTAAAGAAATATAGAATAAGACCATGACATGACCTATCTTATTACCCACATTCATAGGATGCATTACTAAGTGTAATATAATAAAATATCACAAAAACCATTACAGTGCACAATCTATACGACACTTTACTAAAAAAAATGTCTTCATATTTAAATATACAAGGTTAAGATATAAGTTAGACATGAGTTGTATCGATATTCAAGGACATTTATTTGACAAAAAACAAATTGTTAAAGAGAATTTGTCAATGTGATAAACTTACACAATTTAGAGTTTACATCTACTTGTTCATGATCGCCTGCATTTTCAAACAATTAATTTGTTAGAATTAGAACTTTAAAGCTCTCAAAAATACTAACATGTTAAAAAAAAAAAAGTAAATTGAATAAGTGAAAAAGAGAATCATATAAAGGGAAGAGCTACAATTGAATTGGTTATTATGGAAGATCATAATTGAATTTATACATCCCACTTTATTTAAGAGACATTAAAACATATTTATTTATCTAAAAGAAAAGAAGTAATTTCATTTGTAACATTAATCATTTTGTCTTCCCACTTCGAATGTTATTAGTTTCATTTGTTAGTGCAATGCCTTTCAACTTCTTTTTTTTTTGTTAAAGATTTTGCATTGTATTGAGTTGTTTGGCAAAGGCTCTTAGCCTTTTCAAAACATTATCACTTCAATTTATCTAGATTATTGTATGACCGTTACAATTATACAAGAAATGATTAAAAAGAGTGAATACTACCTACTGAATTCATTAATGAACGTATTTTAATTTAAATATTACTGAAATGACGTGTATAATCGCGATTCCAACATGAGAGTAAAGATGAATTCTTTATCGCCATCTGGGTTAACATGTTACTCAAGGTTAAGTTTTTTTTTTTGTTTTTTTTGTTTTTTTTTTATTTTTTTATTTTTTTGTTTTTTATTATTTTATAGCTAGATTGTATAGATTATACGCTAAATAATATTATGTTGTCAATTTTCATTAATCAAGTATCTATATATCATTATAATAGAAGAACCATTACCCATTATTTTGTACACGTGTCATTACCCCATGCAAAGTTTTCCCGCTCAAGTGCTCTAACCCTAGAATATGTCTAAACCATCATATGGAATATTTTTTAGCAGCCTACTGATCTCTTGCCATTTTAATTACCTCACTAATTTTGCATTTTATTTTTCACCTATTTCCACCCTAATTTACCCCTTTATGTTTTTAGCTCGGATTTCTCATCAATCATTCTTCAGATTTCTCATCAATCATTTTTCAAAATGAAACATGAAATGATCACCAAGCAAAGTTTACCCAAGCTAGCCAAGTCAAGATTATCAAGATTGAGGATGGGTCTAATTATGGTAAGATGGAATTTCAAGGTTATTGCATTATTACTATATATATTGTTTCATTTTTTTCCTGTTATTTTTGTATGAATATAGTTTAATTTGATATAAATTTGATTTTGCTAGAGAAAATCGCTGATATTTTGTATCTTTGTTATTGTTTTTTATTTTTATTTTTGCCATTTTATGCTTCATTTGTTTAATTAAATTTCTATAGAATACGACGAGTGAGCGCAAATCAGAGAGAGCTCGAGTTGAGACATGATACTGCTCATAATATTCTCCCTTAATTTGACTACTTACATTTCAAAAGTTTATTTTTATCTTTAACTTAACTGGGTATTAAGTAATATTTTACATCTTCACATTTACATGGAGATTAGTTGTGGAGAGGTTGCAATAACAAGGAGGTTAGCTTTCTACCTAACAAATTACTAACTGATTCCAATTTTGATTAGTTATGATTCTGATTGAATATTATGAGTTTCACGAATGAACGAACTGGGTGTCTCAATGTTCTTTAATGTCTTTTATAGTAATTCAATTGGTAGGATGTAGCGTACTCACTAAGATACTAATATTGTTTTAAGGTTGTACTTATTTTATCAACTTCCTATGAAAACAATTTTCAAGAATTAACGAAGGTAATATATATGGAGCATTTCATTTTAACTTGCTTGCCATGTGAAAGTCATCTACTGGATTTTATTTTATGTTTGTAAGAAATAATTGAGGATGATATTTGCTATAAATTCATAATAATGATATCGTTGCATTTTTATGATAACTGTTTGACTAGCAAAATTCATACAAAGTGTTTCCTATTAATATGCTCGAAGGTTTTGTGTTTCCGTGATTGAACTGTTAAATCTGTAAATCTGTTATGGAACATAAATGACAGTATCTAATTTGTTTAATGTCATCTACACCGTGTAACTACATACGAATTACGAATTTTGTAAATCTAATGTCCTAATTCGGAGTTATCAATTTTTATTTTTATTTTTTTTTGCTTATCATCTGTGAAATTGAGTCAGTTCTTTTGTAGATTCATGAAAACGATCCTTTTTAAGTTCCATATTCTGTGCTTATTTTTATTTCCCATGACGTAATGGCTGTTTATGTGGAACATGTCTCATTCTTCCATTCTCATTTCTTAGTTTATGAATATTACCTCTTCGTCTCAATCATTTGTTTGCGCTGATTAAAACACCCTCACAGATAAAATAAAAGTTGAAAAATGACTTGGATGGAGGGAGTATACATTTATGTGTGTTTGCAACAAGATCAGTGTGTATAAGAGTGTGACACCCTTGCGATTTACAATAAATAAACATCCAAACATAGCGGAAATATGATGGAAATTAAAAAACTTTACATAAATAAAGATAATGTAAACAACGAGGCGTCATAATCCATACAACAAACGATAATAAGTACGAATGATACAACTAAGGTAGGTTTATCAAATGAGGAAGAAGTATCCCTCAAAATAAGTACAAAAACGAGTAAGTCTAAGCTAACGCAAATGGGTAAATGTCCAATTCGAC
>JAOWBH010119855.1:0-13916 GCA_028566215.1 Silene coronaria | reverse complement strand
AAAATGGCAACACAGAAGAGAAATGCCACATAAGCAACAAAAAATCTACATTCTATCATCCTTGGACCTCAAACATATGCTAAAACGATTATTTCATCAAACAAGACAAACTATCAAGCACCCTCTGAACACCATAAGGTGCACCAACACTAGTCATCTCTATGACACACTTTAATGTACAACTATGTCAAAGAAAACAAACTTTACTAACATTCCGTCTTATCTTATCCACACTTAGTCTATTGCCATTAAAGCTCTAGCAAATTCATATAGATCATCACTGACCTACCAAGTAGTTCAACAACACTTATTCGACATATGCCAACAGGTACAGACAAACGGGGTAATAGATTTGGGACCGATCGACAAGCTAAAGAAAATGCAAATATTTATATTGTAAGTGAGATATAAGCAGGGAGGAGGATCCACTGAATGAGAAAGGAGCAATACAAGTTTCCTGACACAATCTGTTGAATGCTTAGTTCAACAAGTTTCCTGACACTTGTTTACCTTTGATTAAAAATACCCCTCACAAAAAATATACGAGCCTAAGAATTCAATTGAATTGATAAAAAGAAAATACTCCCTCTGTCCACTCCTTTTCCTGAAGTGAAATCAACAAGGCAACAACAACAAAGCCTTAGTCCCAAAATGGTTTGAAGTTGGCTAACATGTTTCATTATTCAAAACCGTTTAGGCATGTGTCCAACAATGCGAAGAAAAAAGGGTATCGTAAAAACAAAAAGTAAATGAATAAGATCAAGTGTTCACATACGAAGTACTTATAGAAGACCATATATACCAGCAAAACCATAGCAATAAGTTGGCACGCATAAAGCTTCCACCATTTAGACGGGGGCTATTTCAATTTTCAAAAGAAGAAAACTAAAAGTAACATTCTTACCTCACTTTCTGTTTTACATGTTGCTATAATTGAGGGGCAATATATATGAAAATATATAAACTAGACCAGCAGCCTATCTAAAATCTAAATGGCTGACCCGTGTGAAATTTCACAAAAGACGCGTTTGGGACGCACACACGGTAAAAAGAGACTTAATTTCATATGATCAAAAGAAATTTGAGACTAAAACGCATTTCAATAGATAGAATATCTTTTTAATTAGCACTAGGTATAACTTGTAAGTCATGACTCAGTTGAAAACGTAAATAGAAAAAAAAATAGAAAAAAAAAGAGCATGTCTTTTGTGGGATGGTTTCATATACGTAAGTATTTGTCTACCCGAGTAAAAACAATAATTTAGAGCTCACCTCCAAATGAAACACAAAGTAGACGCTAAAAGTACCTTGAGATTAAGCTGGGATCTAGCCTGTCTTATAAGTAGTAGGTATGTTTTTTTTTTAAAGTTTTACTTTGATTTCTTCCTCAATTTTACCATTCAACCACCCACATTCTGCCCTCAAAACAGTCATGGAACACCAGCTAACCCACCACAAACAGACCAACAAACCAGTCCCTATTTTCTTCCCTTTCTACCCTCTTTATCCTTACAAACCAGTGGCCATTCCAACTTCATGACAGCCTTATAAACTACCCTTTCAATCCGCTTCAAGACCCCTCAAACGGACTTGCAAACCAAGAGTACCTTCGACTTTCTGATCAGGATGTCAAATAAAACCTTGGGGTTTGGCTTTGTCATGGGGTTCTAGAGAAGCTTGGTACTGTATCCGAATTTAAATCAAAGGTTTCAGCTTATAATTGCAAAAAAAAAAAATATATAATATGAGACACATCACACATATTTCGATCTACTAGAATTTCCATCTTCTCACTAAAAGGAGCTAGTATTAGCACACAAACGTAACAAAAAGCTAGCAAGGCTCCATTAAACTCACCAACAAAATTTACCTTTTACATTTACAGACTTACACAGTTAGAATACTTCCGTCTTTCAATCCAATAATGAAATAAATCCTTAAAACCAGCAGAAAAGAAAATCCATATTCAAGATGTCAACAATTTGATAGAAGATTAGCATCTCACAGACAGAATAAATAGCAAAAATCCCCACTGAATTAAGTTAATGAGCTCAGCAGGTATGTAATTTCAGTACCTGAAAGCCTTCGAGTTGTGCTTCGCTTTCAAACATAAGCAAAAAATTAATCAAGCCCTACAAACAGACCAACAAACCTGAATTCGGATAATAACTAAGCCAACATAACATCAATGAACATAAAACATTCGAGAATCGCTCAAACTAGTAAAAATCACTAATGACCAAACCCTAATTTTTGTTGTTCGAGTAATAATATTGAATTGAACTTGAAATTAATTGAAATGATAAAAATTGTCAAATTTTATAATAACCAAACCCTAACTTTAAATGAAAAAAGACATGGATTCAAACATAAACCATCATCTAAAACTTACAAAGAGAGTTGATTAGGAAATATACCCAATTTCAAAACTATTATAATCACAAATTATACAAATAAAAACATAAAACAAACCTTGACAAATTAAACAAAGTGAGCAAGAAGAAGAGCAAGGTAGAGGGCGGTGGTACGGTATAGGTAGTGGTGGTGTCGTTCCATCGATGTCTCCCTCTTCTCTTCTATTTTTCTTTTTTTCTTTTTTTTTTTAATTTGGTAAAGTGTAAAGTGAGAATGAGAAAAAGGAAGTTTGCGTGTTATTTCAGTCAAGAGAATTGGCGACTGATCCCTTGTGGTCGCCAATTTGGCGATGGTTTACGGTCGCCTTTGTTTAATTCCAGTCGCCCAGTTTAATTATTGTTCGGAAAGTTGCAGTCACCAAATTGGCGACTGATTTCAGTCGTCCGTTCATTTATATCAGTCGCCAATGTGGCGACTGGTCTAGTCAGTCGCCAATTATAGTCGCCCGATGGCAAAATTTTTGTAGTGGACTACAATGAGCATTGAAAATGAGTAAAAAAAAGTAATTATGAGTCTAAGAGTTGACCAAAGCCACGAAATGATTGATTAAGTAAAGATCAAATCAAATCAAGACGATTTGGAGTGATTGAGATTTTGAAACAGTCTAGGCTGGAGGTTAAAACAAAAGAGTAGAAAATAGATTCACTAAGAGGTTAGTCAGATTATACTGACTAAGAGGTTAGAAAATAGATTCACTAAGAGAGTCCCACATTAGACAAGTGAGTTGATTATTACTTTTGGACATTGAAGAATGTTTGATTGAAGTAATTATTCTCGAGGTGTATTAGCTCTTTGAAGTAACATATTATACTCATTGTTAGAAATGTTCCCAAGCTATTGACAATAACAAGGGACACCAAACGCACGCTTGAGTAGGGAGAAGAGGTCCAAAAAGCAGGGATCTAAGAATCGTAAAAGTGTATCGCATGTGTATTTCATTTATCAAACTTTAGATACAAATATCAAAAGAAAGAAGACATGTACATATTGCATATAATACAACGATAAGTGATTTAAAATATAATAAATTGTTATTTTTGTTTTATTTTCCAAACTAAACCCTTCAAACATCAAAATTACTAATTTACTATCTAAAGAAAAAAAGTTGTCATACAAATGTCAATTAATTTAGCTAAAAAAATCACACGAATAATAATGACCATTAATCAATTTATGTTAGCATTAAAATTGTCCAATAATCTTTATATAATAAAAACATCCTTACACATTCTACATTTAGCCAATTATTTTAGAATCTGTGCAACGCACGGGCAAAAATCTAATTTATTATATATCTTACTTTTGTCTTATTCACTTCTTTATACTATTTCACTATACAGTAGTCTTAACCAAGAATATGTCCATAAATCCATTATAAGGCGAACAAGAATGACAAGTAAGGCAACGGTCAAATCTAAATTATGAAAACTTTATTAACTTTAGTTAAGATTTTAAATTTCAATTCCAATTTTTAAGGTTATGCTACCCCATATTACTTAGTTATTTGGATTAAAATTCTCTCCAGTTTCACCATCCATCGTCAATACATAAAAACGCTTTTCACGCCAATAATTAAATCAAGTCTTTTGTAGAATTATTACTTTCCAAAATTTAGTCAATTTACCTTACCATGCACGTTGTATGGATCCATTAGTCACCCTAGTCAATCGTAGTCATCATACTGTTCCAAAGGGGGCGGCTTGAATTGAGTAGTAGTCTTATAATATTACTTCGTATTAGACATTTAGGTCCCGTTCTTTTGAGCTTAATTCCAGTTTTTATAAGTCCAGCTCAGTTTAGCCGGGTCGATAAGTCGATTTAGTTCAATTCAATACAATTTTGTATTCATATAAATTCAGTTCAGATCAGATTTATTCAATTCAATTCAGTTCAACCAATTGTTATCTCTCCTAAGTTTTAGTGATATTCTATATTATAAAAGGTGTACGATTATGTTGGAATTCTAGCTAGCCCTACGTGTATTTTTTTTCCCATAAATATTGACCACCATAATATGAACTTGTCTAATAATGTCAAGTTTGTCAACATTCTCGGCAAAGTTTGACTAATGTTCACCATCGTCGCGTTATGGACATGGCATAGTTCAGTATTTCACCACTACTTGGTGTTTGTTTAGTTGCTCTCGATGCGGTGCATGGATTTAACCAGTGGCAAAGTCAAGATTTGATGAGCGTAGGGGCGAAAATTAGAGGGTCGGGGGTAATAATATAGTGCACGATCATAAAAAAATTCAAAACATCTAACAACTAAGACTTTTGGAAATCTCATTCACCAGGGTGAGTGCCCCGGTTACCATTGGATTTAAGGAAAATATTTAGGGTTATCGAACTAGTAATATGCTGAGTATTTGTACGATTAAATTTTTTTTTTTTTTTTTTTTTTTAAATTTTTATGATATGTCCAAACTAAGTTTATTTAATAAAGTCTTGTACCGTTGTACGTATTGAAATCTATCCATCACAAAGTCTTGGAGAGACGGTCTCTCGGAAGATCTATCATAATCAACTAGTTTTAAACCGTGTAAATTACACGGGTTTGTTTTCAAATTTTGCTATCATCAAAATATGTAAAAATTACTCCCTCTATTTAAATGAGTTTCATACTCCGTATATTTGATTTAAGTAAAATCGCAATGACCTTGTGAAGAAGCGCATCTTGACCAATATATGTAAAAATCTAGTACATAATATGATAGGCTGATGCCATATATGTAAACCTGTGAAAAAATGACCCGATATAAAATATGATTGGTTATATGTAAGCCCTATAATAACTCTCATCTTTAGGGTCAAGACATGCTCGACTTGTGATCCGCCTCATAAATAGGTAAATTTATATAAAATTTGTATTTAACTATAATCTTCAAACTTCATAGTATGTAATGTGTATTTTTTTTTTAAAAAAAATGAGATAAATTATGTTCGTAATTGCTTAAAACATAGTTTATCACATGATTAGCAAAATAATTATCATATAAATTTAGTCATTATTTATCATTTATATGTAACAACTGATCAATATTTCATTTATTGACGGGATATTGAATATATACAATAAAAAATTGTTTCCATATGTATACCCTATATTAAATTAAATAATTAGGAAAATTACTAATAATTATATATTTATAATAAAAAATAATGAAAATAACATTTAAAAAGAATTCGACTTATATTTGACTATGACCATATTCATACAAACTCATATATCTTAAATCCAAAAATCCTTAATTTGTATCTTACCTAGACCTAATCACAAAATGATCGAACGTGTAACTCGTTGAAAGGTTAGATGTATATGTGAGGGAATTTTATTAAAATATATCCTTCACTAACTTTATAGACATCTCATGACTCATGAGAAATAAAAGAGACCGTCTATCGTGAGATTTAGGACTTACTGCATCAGAAATGCCCATACTAAACCACCCGCTCGTTAATTTGGTTGGCCCAAATCAAAGTGTCATGTATAGCCCATAACGTCTTTAACATATATAATCATAAAACATAAATCATTTGATGTCACTCTATGTAGCATATCACAAATTTAAACCCTAAAGGAGGCATCTCACTCTATTTATTCGGAACCTAAAACAAAAGCTCATTTGATCTTCTCCCTCAAAGCCGCCACTCCCCTCTTACTCCCACTCAACCTTATTTTTTTTATCATATTCAATACTCTATAAAAATCATAAAAAATGCTACCATAAGTTCTATTGTGTTTTACCTATTTTATGTCGTATATCTCATCCCAGAATAATAAAAATGGTCACTAAAAAACCTTCATCCATCTCATAATTAGAATTGTGATCGACATGAAATTTTTAATTTGGCCCATATTCGAAACTTTAGTAGAGGTTGAAGGTTGAAGAAGCATCGACATGCATGTTGCCAAAAGAGGGTTTTTTGCATTTTCGCCTTTCTTTTTTGGCCTTTATATAAAAATTAAACTTTTTTTTTGGGATATTGTACGGTGTACCCTCGAGTTTTTCGGTTTTCTATGGTATACCCCTATAGTTTTGAAATTCTATGGTATGCCCCCGAACTCTATACATTAGTCTATGTTATGTCCTTATTTATTGTCTATGGTATGTTAGTTTCTTGATTGGTCTATTAAGTCGTTTATTTACCATTCCAATTACTGAGTAACCTACTCATTTACTTTATTAATCCACATAATTACCCATTAACCACCAAATAGTATACGAATCTAACTAAAATTTATCAAATCTTCATTATCATTTCATGAATCATAAGTGAGGTTTTTAATAGCATTTTGTGCTTATTAATAGCAGTTTGTGCTTATTAAAAATGATTTGTGATTCTTTTAACATAGAATGTTGATATAACATGAATGAGTTAGAATAGAGATCAAACTACGACTATTTGATAGTGTAAAGTTAACATAGAGTGAAATGAAGTCACAATAGAGAAATGAGTATGAAGTTCAGGGGTACAATATAGAATATAAAAAATGTAAGGATACAACATTGACAACCGAAAAATACGAGGGTACATCGTAAAATATCTTTTTTTTTTTAAAGTCATCACCATTTATTAGAGTGACTACATAAAGTATTTATAGAGTCATAAATCAGATATACAAATGTTAATAAAGTTTATTTTTTTTTGTAATAAATGTCAATTAATGTTCATTTTTTTATTTTCAGTTTAGATCCAATCTTTTGTCTAGTATGAGATAATGATTTCTATCAGTAATTTACTGAATAATTAATTATTTGTCAAAATTTAAAATAAGAATTATTTAAAGACATTATAGTGTATTTGTGTTTTTTTATTGATTGTATAATTTTAGTTGTTGATTTTGTTAATTTTTGTATTATCATTAAGTCGATAATGTTAATAACTACTTTATTCAGGTTAATTAATGGTTGATTCACAGTAATCACATACTTCATCCGACTAATTGTTTAATTGTTCGCTTTGATTGTGTATGTAAAAGTCTACTTGTGAAAATAAAAATGATCAAATGAACATGGTGGACAATGTGGGCCACTTATATAAAATAAATAAAATATTGTACTTTCAACCACAGAGCGACACCTCAGCTCTGTGGTTGTTGCTTTAATAAATAGGATAATGACGAAAATTAATGGTTAACCGTTAACTATGTTGCTTATTTGTGCTATAAAATTATAACATTATTTTGTTATAACATTATAACATTATTTGTGTTATAATAATGGTTTTTACTCTTTTTAGCAGTTCGGTTTATGTTCAGATTTTCAAGCCTATACAAATTAGCGGTTAGTTTTTGCACATCCGGTTCCCTTTTCCAAAATTAAAAAGGAAAGGAAAAAAGATCATATGATCAACCACATTCCCTTAAGTTGCATGCATGTTACCATGACTTCATGAGAGAGGATACTTCAATAATAATTGTTGGGAGCAAAGTTATTCTGGCTAAAACACATGAATTATAATTCATGAAATTGTTGAAATTATTGGATTGTTTGTTAACTCTATTCCGAACGTTTATAATCGAGCAAGTTAATTAATTACTAGTACCTTAGAGGCTTAGACCCCTTAGATAGGTGACATTCATGTATATTTTACTTCATGTACCATTAGATCGCATACGAGTCTGGGCCACGCTCGTCGAGAAGCATTTCTTATGCGAAATTAACATGTGATTCTTCACATGTATTCCAACCAGATAACATTCTCATTTCTCACAGAGTTAAGTTCATCATGTAAAATGTGAAATTATGAAAATTCCTAATATATCTTCCGCTGTCAATCTCAAATTTAAGAGGGGTGACCCAAATAAAAACTCGAAAGCGAAGAGTAAACATAAATAGATTGCACATTACATAGGTAAACTGGTGGAACAGAGGCGACAACGCCATCAGAATAATCCATGTACTGGTACTTCACGAGTGATGATGCATTCATGCCCACACTTATCGTATCACACTATCACTCTATTTAGTCTTGCTATTTGTTAGTCCCACTTCACTTGTACCTTCAATTATTGACCCATCAACCATGCTATTATTTCTCTACTCTATTTATTACCATTAACTTCATTTAATAAACATGTTTCAATTTCGATCGCAAAAATTGTAAATTGTTACTGTGTCATGAAGTACACCTGCCTTATAAATGAATTTACCCTCGACAAGATACAATCAACTTGAATTGTACGGAGTACTATATTTTCTGAGTGTGCACCTAGCTAACAACTATTGAATGTAGTTGATCAAATTGTCTCAAGAAATTGGCGGATTTGGGACCGCCCAAATCCCAATCAAAGGGGTCTTAAAATTGAATTGATTTTGTGACGGATTTTCACTTTTTGCAAATGTTTTAGGATGGTCTCAAAACCTGGTAACAGATTGAAATTTTGAGTCCGGAAATTGGCAGACCTAAATTTGGTACTGTGTTTTGGTCGTCACAAAACGAAATGATTTTATTAGCCGGTCACAATTTAAGACCGACGCGAACTGATAAATTTACATTTCTGTTATCCTGTGAATATTAACCATGGTTGCCTAATTCGTAGTATGCTCCAATACAATACACAGTAAGCATACACGATCCACAGCAGTACACACTATATACACCGTGATATGAATATGAAATACTCCGTACTGAATACGTGGGAATTAATTTTACGAGTCTTCACGGACGGTAAAAATTGGTCTTGTGTGGTTCGACATTCTGTATAACTAAGCTGCAGAAGAATGTTAATAGTTGAAATTCATCGATTGATGTCGAGACTTTGATATCAACATCGCAGAACACTACAGTTTTGAATCTCGGCGAGCCTGGTTGTGAGAAAAGTGTTACTATCTTTTGAAGCGTTATTTGTTGAAACAGACCAACACTAATACACCGGAGCACATCAGAACGGAGAAAATATTATTTATGAAAGATATTTTACACGAAATGTAAATCTACAAGTGTACTGTTATGGTACATTTCGAAACTATGAGCACCACAAAGCAAATGAGATGTTTGGTTTTGAACGAGGAAGTAGTAATTAACGGCAAACTGGAATAACACAAAGTCGCTGAGCTTTCTCGACAGTGAAATCTTGTTTTTCCTCCATGTCCATATTTTCAGGCGTGACACCATTTCCAAGTATCCAATCAAACTCATGAATAAGTGAAGCAAGCATCAGAGGAAGTATCCGAGTGGCTAGTGGCATACCGGGACACATTCGACGACCAGCACCAAATGGAATCAACTCAAAGTTTTGTCCTTTGACGTCGATCTCTGATCCCAAAAACCTTTCAGGCTCAAAGTTCTCCGGGTTATCCCAAGTCTCGGGGTCTCTTCCAATGACCCATACATTAAATAAAACCATTGAGTTTGCAGGGATTGTGTATCCGCACATGTTTACGTCTGAATCGACTTTCCTTGGTACTGGGATTGGAGCTGGAGGGTGTAATCGCAAGGTTTCCTTGACAATTGCTTGTAAATATGGAAGCTGAGTGATATGACATTCTTGAACTGAATTTCCTTTTCCGACTGTTTCTCGAATCTCTTCTTGTAAGATTTTGAGCTTGCTAGGATTACGAATTAGTTCCGCCATTCCCCATTCAAATGTGGTTGATGTCGTGTCTGCTGCCGCTACAATTAAATCCTAGATAGGGAGAAAACATTGAGAAGTCATTAGACAATATGCATGTTTTTAGGTGATTGCTCGTTTGTCCGTCGAAAACAAAGGTCATGCTTAAGATGGACGTGAAGTTAAGACGTCTCACAACCTCCTTTCATTTTAACATTATTTATACCATCTGTGAGTGTGATACACACCGAAATATATAAGAACATTAGTAAGTTCTAATGGGTAATTAATGATTATGAATATGTTTATAAACGATTTTCTGAGATGTCTCAGCCATTTGGAACCTAGGTGAATTTATTCATCACAGTACCTTTGTAACCTATCAATTTTTTACTGAATAGTTACATATCTATCTTTTCCTTTCGTTTTCAATTCCGATCGCATCATTTGGTATCAGAGCGTTCATTCCTCCGATCTGTGACTTCAAAAAAAAAAAAAAAAAAAAATTTCCAGAAAGTTATCAAAACAAACAATACTCGTCCTTTTACATGACATTTATTGCACTCCAAAAATGAAGAAAAATGAGTATTTCTGCCGAAATATACGACACAATGACTCGATTGAAGAGCAAATGGAAGAAGCACAAAAGAGTGGTATCATCAAGTCATATACACTCACTACTTTAAGTGCAATGAATACAAGAAGAGATGCAAATATATGTTTGTGGTGTTACGAAATATGGTCCGCTGACCATATCCATTGCTGCTTGTATGTTCATGATCACAATTGCATGTTCACTTGCGGCAAAGATTTTGAGGTTTTTGCGTTTGTTAAAGTTTCAAAAGAGGGCTTAAAGCCTGTGAATATGAGTAATTCACAAGGTGAGGCACTTGTTCGGTGTGCAGAGGAGGTGTTCGAGGAAACGTCTGATACAAAGCCTTGTATTTCGTCGAAAGAAGCTATAATATCTAGTGCACCCAAGGTGTTCGACGAATTGTCACAGCCAGTAACTGAAGGCAACCGCGATAACAATGCACTCATATCTGATGTTGACAAAAATAGTGAGTTACCAGCTGATGATGAGTGTCCTCATGGACATGGTAATGAAAAAACACCAATGGATGAATAAGCTCATCTCATATTTGGGCAAAGTATACGAATCTAGAGGTGAATCTGACATTATTTTTGTTAAGGAGACTCAACAGTCCGATGCACACAACATGCTCGATGAATTGCCAATTCCAAGCTTTATTGTAGAAATGGCTAAAGCTGCCAAAGTTGCTGAACATGACTCCCTCCAAGGTGATTATGAGCCTGCGTCGGACGATGTTTTGGATGAAAATTCCATACAAATACCAAGTCAGACTCTACAGGTATGGCCTTGTTTTATGCAGAGGACCATTTCTTTTCATTTCAAAAACAATGATTGGCAACGTTCTACCAAATTGCATCAATATGGAGATAAGCTAATTGTTGGGAAACTGCTATTTCAAAGTGAACATTTGCATACGCCAAACTACATTATGAGCTCATTATATATTATTTTGGGAGTTCAAGCATCTAATACTAGAGTGTTTGAGTCGAAAATTGCTCGGAGAGCGTTCTTAACCTTCAAAGAACTATATAGTTGGGGTATACAACTATTAGCTTGCGCCTGGCCGTACTTCAAACTGTCACTAGGAGAACAAGTTTTTTCACTACGACTTCACCTTGGATATAATCACATTGATAATATGTCGTCTTACATTCTTATCTATGATCCTGGCGACTTAGTATTTGCTGCAGCACCTTCGAGCATTGTTATTCCTTATATACAGTGGAATACCCGACCTTGGTTCTCTACCCTTGAGGACATGGGTGTTTTTAGAGGTAAGGAAGGTATTAGCAGGGAATGCACTTGGTTACTGTTGAATCCTCGGTCTTACGGTCCAACTACAACGCTTGTATGGTGAGCATAAGTGTTGTGTTCTGTACTCTTGTTTTTTATCCAGGTGGTTTGTATTAGCAATCCTGTTTGTGGGATGCCCATTTATATAACTCTTGGTTGTGTAGTAATCCAAGTATTGCATTTTGGGTGGGTCAAATATCTATGGTGGTGTTGGATGATTGGTTTGTAAAGCTACTGTTATGGTCCAACTACAATGCTAGTACGATGAGGAAAAAAAGTGTCCTGCTCTTTACTCGTGTTTCTTATCCAGGTGGTTTGTATTGCCAATGTAACTTGGGGGGTGTCCATTTACATGATTCCTGGTTTTATAGTGAGCCAAGTTTGGGAAGTACGAGATCTTGTGTGTGTGGCATTTTGTGATATATGTGCTAGATGAGTTATTTGGTTCTATTGCATTGTTGTTGCTGCTATTGAACATATCATATGTTGGAACCCGGGTTATGATCTTGACTTTGAATCTCAACTACTCCCTTGAGGACAGTGGTAGCTTTGAGAAGGTGAGAAGGGACAGTTCTCTAACTCGATGGAGGAAGACAATGGGTACTATGCAATGGGGAAGAAATTACTGTACAACTAGCTGCCATATTCTCATCCATATGACAGTTGAATCTTTTATATTTGATCCGGGTGGAGTAAATGGCAGTCCTTTGGACGAGACTTTAAATACAAGAGTACTGAAGCACAGTCACAGTGATACTCTGGAACCTAAGAAACACGATTTGAAAAGAATGAAGCCACTACAAAAGCTTGTGTCTAGCAAAAATTTGGGTCTTGAGACAGTTTGGATCTTTGACCCAGGTGGAAATGAAAACTTCTTCCTAGGCAAAAGTAGGCTGAAGATGAGAAACCGACCGAAGCATATCAGTTCACTGGCTGCAAACGATTGAAACACATGAGTAATGAAGACTTTCAGGTGTACGTGTTTGATCCAGGAGGACCATTTGGGAGGCTGGTAATTGATGCTTTGGTGGCAAACCCGGAATGCGTTATGCCGTGTCTTACTTCAACTATCACTTATCTTTGATCCTTGAGGACAAGGATCATTTGAAGAAGCCGGTAATGATACACACCGAAATACTAGTGAGGGGCAGACTAGTAATTCGCCTTTCATTTCTTATTGCTCAAGGCACTATTGCCTATATATAAGAACATTAGTAAGTTGTAATGGGTAATCAATGATTATGAATATGTTTATGAACGATTTTCTGAAATGTCTCAACCATTTGGAACCTAGGTGAATTTATTCATCACAGTTCTACCTTTGTAACCTATCAATTTCAATTGAACAGTTACATTTCTATCTTTTCTATCCGTTTTATTTTCCGATCTTATCATAAGCCAAATATTGTTCAAGCCTATTTTGTTGAATGTTTAACTCTAATATCTGAAGTTCGAGCTGTGGACAGAGTTAAATATTCACATTGAAATAAAAATAAACTCTGCCCTCAGCCTCCCTCCCTGACACTGAACTTCAGAGATTAGATTCTTAATATATCGAGTCGAGTAGTATGTCTAGTAATTTTAGCATTTTGTTCCCAATTGAAATCGCAAAATACTATTCTTCTGGTAAGCTCTACCAAAATAACAAAAATAACTAAATTCACGATAATATGATAATGTAATACTCCCCATACCGGTCATTTGTTTACCTTCAATTTTGACAAAAAGACCAAGGAAAGAAGAGGGTGCCAGTTATTGAAGGAGAAGTGGAGCAAATTGAGTGGAGAGGATCAAATTGCGCATCAAAGGCATTCCCAAAATAGAAAGGTAAACAATTGAAACTAAGACACTAAAAAATGGAATAGGTAAACAAATGATCGGAATAAAGGGAGTATACAAAAAAAAAATTAATCAATGATTGATTATACACAAAAAAATTGAATTACACCCTCCGTCCCGATCATTTGGTTACTTTGATTAAAATACCTCCTCAGGCCTTCACAGTGAATATAAAGCATAAATAAATGACTGAGACGGAAAGAGTACAAGAGAACGG
>JAOWBH010119745.1:0-13920 GCA_028566215.1 Silene coronaria | reverse complement strand
TACTCATACCTTTCTCGGCCTTTTGGCTAAGATCAAGTGTAGTATCTGTTCTTATCAGTTTAATATCTGATATGTGGGTCATTGGCTCACACGATATTAAATTTATTTTTTAAGAGGGGAGGTCCATCAAGATAGCTTGCTATCTGGGCCTTCACGCGTCGCCCATGCTTTGCACTACTGCTTGGGCCTGGCGCACCTCTCCAATTCTAGTTTAACTTTCTCAGCTTGTGAATAGTAGTACGTTTTATTTATTGTATTGTCCTTGCTTGCTACTTCTGTTGGTTCGTTAAGTATTGAAAGTATATTATATTTCAGTCCCTCTACCTACTTATTTCACACAAATTATTTTAATTGAACTTTTATTAACCAAGTTATGTCAAATTAGGGTTAAATTAATTTACCCTAATTTCATTAGGGTTTGAAGAAATTATTGAATGTGAGATATGAAAATTATGTGGCAGTAGGGTCGGTGGCTGGTCGGGGTTTGATTTGTCAAAAGGGAATGCAATTACGGTTCATCAACAAAAATGAATTTGAATAATTTAAGTTTATGTGGTAGAATTTGGTATGTCAAAAGGACATGCCTTGGGATAGTCGTTCAGTATGCAAATTATCAATTCATCATACCACATGTCACTCCCTCTCCCAGATAGAGCTAGTGAAGTATACGCAACGAACCTGTTATTACGAGTTGCGAGCATGTTTGTTTCACTCCCTAAGAAGCCCACAGAAATCAATTTTATTCAAAAAAATCGCTGAACGTACTAATTATTTCAGAAAAGCCCAATTAAAATAATAAAGACTCAACCTCCTTTTATCTCTCAATTAGCCTCACTAGTATCTGCACATTCCAATTCCTTTCCATGTCTCCTGGTGGCACACATCCCGAGTAATGGCAATAATTATTGATCACTCCCTTCCCTAGCCAAGACCTTATCATCTGCCTCGCCCACGAACGTCGATAATTTCATCTCAAACCCATAGGTGCTTAACCGAGATACTCTGTAGTCCGTACTATAACAAAGAAGATGAATTTGTTAAACTTAAACTACACGTAATTAAAACTAAAATCCCACTTCACAAAAGATAAAGACGAATCTACCAATCAATTAATCATGATGTATGAAATTTCAAAATAAAATCGTTAGTTTTGAAGTTAAAATTTGTTGTTTTGATATAAGATAAAAAATTAAATGTGTATTATTGAGAGTTTTCCAGTTAAAAACACTGAGTATTTAAGTTGAGACAATTTGTTATTAAAAGTAAGATAAGTTAGATGAAAGGAGTTGTCCATAAACTTGGTAACTTCCAATGTTGAATCCAAACCCGGATTGTTGGTGACGTGGTTGGCGTTCTTGGTGTGTTATTCTAACACCCTCATTACCTAAGAGCCTTTAGCAAGACATTCCCAGATAAATGAAGCTGTTACCATCTCGGCCGGTTTCCCGAGGCAGTGAATAACAAATCATACAAAATGCAGTACCTTAAATTAATTAAGAGTAATTGGTCTTATTACATAATTTAACCCAAATGGTAAATGTAGCTTAATAATACAAAACTCGCAGCGAAAATAAAATTATATTAATGACTAAATAAATCGTTATTATAATAAACTAAGTGGTCTAATCTCTAAGCCATGTCAATCCTCTCTAGCTCCCAGCTCCCATAACTGCTAACTCAAATACCTGTCAGTCAATCTGCTCCCCATAAATTGGTTCATCACAGTTGTTTACAGAATATACGGTCAACCAGACGATTGAGTAGGATAAATAAACAACAATGTAATTTGATATTAAATAAACAAGTAAATGCAATGCAAATGCTTATGACAATGCAGCTTAGCTCATCACCCGAAACACCCGTTCATCCCGCCAATCCCTGGCCCGGGGTATACCATCACCTCTCCCAGAGACATGTTCCGTCGAACAGCCTGGGGTAATATCAATAATATAATACACCTCTCCTAGAAACATGTCCCGAAGATAGTCTGGGGCAAAATAATAAAATCACAATAACCATCCCAGACACAAGGCTGGGAAATCCGCAATAAATATGCCATGAATGCAATGCATGCCAATAAAACTCAACAATTCCATAACGCCCCGAAGGCTAATAATATCTCAACGATATACAAACGCCCCGAAGGCAAAAAATATCAATCCAATATCAATAAAGCCCAAGACTTAATCAATATCATAATTCAATACTCATAATCACCACATCACATTTCACATTCTCATAACATCACAGTTAACGACACATTGATTGAGTAATTATCCTACCTATAGCAACTTCGATAAAGCAAGCAATATGATCAATAAAACTCTTCATTAAGACCGTCACCTAACAATTAACATAATTCACAAAATCATAATCTAATTCATAATCTTATTAACCCAACACTTAGATTAATACTAATTATCATAACTTAACATTTTATAATAATTTATTAACATAATATTACGATTTAATAACAAAACCCGACTCGGTAACAATACGTAAAACCCGTCTCGCTATTTGCTAAATAACTAAGCCATGGCCACCTTCACAACCCTCTTCCCTTACGTTCACAACCCTTCACCACGCACCACCTGCCAAACGCTACCACCAGGTCCCCACCACCATGTCTGACACCTGCTAAGACCAGGGCCAACCACACCAAAAGCCCCTGACTAGCCTGGAAACTCGAGCCCAACACCTTACCCTCAAACTCGCTCCAACCGAATACCATCACAACTTCATCTGCCTATAACAACTCCTACGGCCACCACGACATCCACCAGCCATCACCCCCACCAACCTAACATCAACACCACGTAAACCACCCCAAACCCGACACCAACTACCCAGGACACGACTCAAAATCCCACGCCCTAACGCCTGGTTCAACTACACTTCAAATCGACTACAACCCAGCACAACCGCCACCAAAAACCTTCCTAACCACCACCACCTTGGTCGACTCACCTGACCCAACATCCCTAGCCCTAGTTTGAACCAAACCCGACTCAAAAGCGGGTCTAAAATAGCCATAAACAGGAACCATGCAAAACCGTACAAATCGTGTAAAAACAACCTCCCTAGGGCGGTCAACGACGGTCGTCAAACCCCTGAGTCAAGGTCATGGTGGTCAGAGGGTGATTCACGGTTAAGGTAAGTGTCGGACAAGGCTTCCACGGTTGTCAACGACAGCCCTAAATCGAAATAAAGATAGCTTATGAGACGGTTACCTTATTGACTCTTGAGACGGAATTCAAATTGAGATTCAGATGTGGTTTCTCCCTTCAATTCCTCCCTCTCTCAGTTTTGTAATTATTGTGAAACCATCAAAGTATTGTGGTAGGGTATGAGATGGGTATTTGTATACATGAGGTATGAGAGTTCTTATTAATTTATTATATTTATTTGTACCATTGCTATTGGGTAAGCCCTCACTAGAAAATATCTCCTTCCTAACCCAACACACCACACGCCCCAACCTACCATTCTCACTAATTATTATTTCCGCCTCGCAATGCTATTTACGATAATTATTATTAATGTAACATATATGAAATATAAATTAATATGAAATCATTATTATAATTATATTACCCATTATTCTATCATTGACTAGCGTTGACCATGCCTTAAAATACGAGGTATTATAGTTATGGTTGGTAGATGATGAAAATCAGTAGGTCGTGAACGCGTCGAAGTCTGTGGTGGTGGGGATGGTGGGATGGGGACTACAATGGCGGCCGAAGTATTTGTGTATGTGTTTGGTGGCTGAGACCTATGTTACTTCGATACTTCATATGAGCTCACGTACCCGTGTCCGACACTCGATCCTTGGACATTGGTATGACACTCAGACACTTCATTTTAGACCAAAACTTGACAATTTTTCAAAAAATAGCAGTGTCCGACACTTGGATACGCACTCGTGTGCGACACTTGGAGCTAAGTCTGAGTAACATAGGCTGAGACAAAGAAAACTTTCATTTAACAACCTAATATATATTTGGTTACTTTTCTCTATTGGACCCGTCATATACTATAAAGCGTTCCTATAGGAGAGTTACTATTAATTATGCTTTCATTATTTCTCGCTATTTTTGCCTTTTTTAACTTGCATTCTCCATAATTGCCCCTTGTGCAACTGCCGTGCTCGACTGTAATACAATACAATTTTATGCCCGGTCAAATCCATACGTCATCGATATTGATCTGTTGTTGCTAGAGATGACAATGGGTAAGGTCCTATGGGATCCATATTCATATCCACATTATATATGTTGGATCCAGATCCGACCCATATTCGCAAGGACCGAATTTTCTAGATCCATGTCTGTAGGGTAGGATCCGGGTCTCAAATGGGTCCGATTTTTTTCAATTTTTTATTTAATTTTTTATTTTTTAAATGTAATTTTACTATCAAAATAAACGCATTAAATTGTTTACTAAAGATTGTAGATATAAAATATGTCAACAATAAGCATGATTAAGTGACAAATTATCGTGTAAGTTATTATTAGGATGATGAAAAAGCTATTTGTTGTTCTCGAACATTTAAATTATGTTATAAATTCGTTAATGATCAATGAAATAAGTAAATTGACATTATAGCTGAGTAAAAGATAAGAAAATACGACTTTTATAAACTAAGTTTTTCTTATATATTTTAAAAAAAAAAAAAATATGGATCCATGGGCAGGGTCTGTATCTTAACAACGAGATCCAGATTCAGATTCAGATCCGCGTAAGATTTCCGAGATCCATATCCATTGGATCCATAAACATGAGATCCATATCCGCTCCATTAGGATCCGATCCGTGGATCTGGGCAGGGTCCTAGATCCATTGTCATCTTGTTGCTCCTTTGCAACTACCGTGCTGGACTGTATTCGACTACAATCCGACAAACCATCATCAATACAATATCGAAACAATGGGAATTGATGAACATCATGTTTTAACTGCATTACTAGTAAAAATAAAAGTGGGGAATTTTAATTTCATAGTTTTACCTTTAGAACAGGTAGAGCACTAATTTAGAACTCAAAACCAAGGATTTACAATATATATTACAGATGGATTTACTTCTACTAATACGTTTTTTTTGCGGCTATAATCGACAACATACATACACTGACACATTTGAATCAGGCCTTCAAAATCTGATATGAATGATCATGAGTGAGGGTGGAAGTGATGTTGTAGCACTGTTGCTTTTGCCAGTCCCATGTCTACATGACATGAAAGAGTTTTACGATAAGAAGCAAGACCCCAACAGGTTGTATGAGTTGTATCGACAAATAAGAGTTTTTTTCCTTTTTTGTTAATGCCTCACCAATACAAGGCAAATTTAAGAGAATGCTACTATTCACCGTCTCACAAAAACGAAAAATGAGTGGCATTAGTAATTTTGTTGTGGCATTATGCCTTCCCATAATTTAAGAAAATGTTACTATTCACCGTCTCACAAAAATAAAAAATGAGTGACATTAGTAATTTTATTGTGGCATTATGCCTTCCCATAATTTATGGAGTCGAGTTTGGAGGATCATGAGCAAAGTTTTGGACGATCGTGAAACCCTAAGCTCTCTAGTCGAGTTTAGATTATCTTGAAGCTTTCAGGCAACAAGTAGTTGAATAATTTTGTCCGCCTCCGAGTTTGGATGATAATGTGAGACCCGATTTGAATAATTTGTTGAATCGAGTTTGGACGATCATGATACCGTACAGTGGCGATTCTAGAAATTCAACCAAGGGGGTGCGGAAATTTTCCAAAATCAAGACTTTTAAATTTGTGGCGACGAAATCAATAATAATATAATAAAATTTCATACATTTCTCATACGTTTTTTTTAAGGATTTTTTTAATACGAAACTATCAAACCGACGCAAAATTAGAATAAGAAAAAAAATACTTAACGGAATTTTATATACCAAAAAATATTCTTTTTGGTAATTTTTAATAATGATTTGATATATTTATCAAGACTACTAAAATTACTTGTTATATTAGAGAGAAAAAATTGTTTTAGGCCTATAGTACTATATAATAGGTAAAAGACAATTAAAAGAAAAAAAAAATCAGAAATTGTTGATACTAGTAGTCAAACCCACGACCTCTAAGTTGATATCTATGTTCCTTACTACTGAACCAAACATACAATACTAAAATATATGCCAGAATAATTTATCTAGAATCGCCCCTGATACCGTATGCATGCTCTAAGCTCTTAAGCGGTGAGAGGAGGCACGTGCCTAATTTTAATAAGTCGACAACTCACAAGCAGTGGCATGGTTAGGGGAATCCGCCCAAGTTATAGTGAAAGTGAGTCTATAGGGTAATTATCACTGCTTATGGACCCAAACCTTGTGATCTATCAGTTGAAAACGGTTATACGTGCTACGATGGGTTACTGGTTAGTCTTTACTATTTACTCTATCCGAGTAACAAGCTCTCAACACTTGTGTTCTTTTTGACAAAGATATACAGAGCAACCATTGATATATTTTCTAATTACTTCCGCTCTTAATGTAATTAGGTATTATGACAACTCATCTATATGCAAATGCAGCTGAATTTCCTCGACTACAATTCTGAAATATATACTCGTATTGTTTTTCTTGTATGTTGTTCATTGGGCTCAATTTTTTTGTACCAACAGGGCTACAACACCAGCTATACACCATTACCTCATGGGCCTTTACCTAATCAGCGGCGGATCTTGAAATAAATTATAAGAGGGTCGAGGTTTAAACTATTGACTTCATAAGTGAATATTAATACTCAAACAATGAGTTAATTAAGGGGGGCGACTGATAATTTTACGCTATAATATGAAAAGCCGACAGTGTTATTGAACCCCCTCCCGATATAACTAAGGTCCTTCAACGCACCTAAGGTAGGTGGTGAGTCGGATGTCGAATTTGTTTCGAAATTCGAAAACATAAATAGTTTGTTAGCTCATTGGTAGCTCTGCTTGCTAACTTTCTATGAACTTCGCTTGCTTGCTAAATAGATAAAAAGCTTGTAAGATAGTTGTGATTAATTAGTGATTGATTAATATCAGATGAGCATTTGCCTAATTGTCATACAATTATACATTTATACTCCCTACATCCCAATGACCAATCATTCATTTATATTTGATTAAAATACTTCTCACAAAATAAAAAGTAATACGACATTTTCCCCATATTCGTGGTTATGCATCTGAGTCGTGACACGATGCTATGACTGCTTGTAAGGAACCGTGAGAATCATTTGAATATCAACAACTATACTCAATGCTTAGTAGATGAACCTTAACAATGCAGGATAACTTGCTAATCAAGGGTACAAGTTAGCCATAATTTTTAGCCACGCTCACTAACTGGCTCTGACTCAAGAAACCATAATTCTAGATTACTCTGCGGACTGCGCTCCCATTAGCGCATAAAAATTTGAATTTGAAATTCATAAATTATTCAGTTATTATTATAAATAAAAAAGAACATACTATAATACTTTCAAAAGTATATGCATTAGAACTTTTGCGAATATTGAACTTCTTAGTCCCCAATGACCTTAAGTGCCTAATGGGGAGTCTCGTGACTTGTTAGATATCGATATCTCGACATATCACAATTTAGTAATATGTCATATAGAATAAATGAATATTATGAAATAATTATAATATTCTAGATTATATTTAGAGTAGGGTATCGGTGCTATATATTATTTTTCATCTAAAAAAGAATCATTCGATTCTTTGTTTTCATTGACTTCCATTGGTTTGATGTTTGAAACCATAAAATATGGATTCACGAGACATAGTTTCATGCCATGTAGTTCCAATATTTCTTCAATTTTTCACATCCTGCTACTACTACAATTTCAGGCTAAGAGGACGCCCCTTAGAATACGGTTGGGGACGGGACCGTCTTATTTCGATCAATAAATGTGGCGCCATTAGTGATTACATCAATAGGACGGTTAAGAGAGACACTCGTCCTCATTGTAAACGTAACAAGGACGGTTGGTCAATAAAACCGTCCTCTTATTAATTACCACGACGGTTGTTTACTTGAACCGTCTTCTTTGTTTTTAATAGAAAGATTATCAAAATTCCCCTCGCCTTCCCCTCTTATTCATTCACACTTCACCACCATCGATCAACACATACACTCGGTAAACCCTAGCATATATGACCATCATCACCGCCTCTCGTTACCACCATCAGACTCTGCCGTACCATCAGCACGCCTCGCAAACCACCACCACGACTAGTTCTCCTTCGTCATCGCCCACGATCATCCTAACTTTGTGGCAAAATTCAAGGTAATTTTAATTTTATCTCATTTATTTCGTTTCACTTTTAATTTTCTTGCAATATTACTGTCATATTTTGTGTAAATTGAGTATTTTATGCCTCAGTCAATTTATACCTAATTTGTACCTTTTTTTTTCAAGTGATTATCGCGCGTGCGTAAGATTGTTATTATGATTTTAGTTTACGTGTATACTTACTATATCATGTTTAATAATAGGAGTGTACTCAAATTTGTTAATCTGAACTCGAAAATAGGTTATATAGATGAGAAATTTTTATAGGGTAAATAAGTAATTGTATAAGTGTAAAAGTTTCCCAAATATGGAACATAAAGAACTTGATAAAACACAGTGAAAAGGGAACGTGAAGAATCAGATGAGTCAGACTGTCTGAGGGAGTACCGAGTTACGGAGAATCTTAGATAACTACCGAGTACCGACATTAGAGTGTCACTACTCGCAAAGACCGCTAATTAGTAGTGTGTTTATGGTTGTACTTTTGAGTTGTGATTGTAGAACTTGGATGCCAAATAAACATGGATGTTCACAAACAATCTCAGGGGTAGTAGATAAAATAGAAAAGGAATATACTTGTGACTATAAAACTTGGATCCAAATAAGTTGGTTAATAACTCTACCGCTCTTTCAAACTAATGACCTCGTAAATGTCAGGTCAGGTCACACTACTCAATAATGTACCTGTAGATACTACTTATAACAATTCTAATAATGAACTGGTTGGAATTATGCTCTACAAAACGTAAACATGTACACTTAATGGACTGCAGCTTGCATATAATCAAACACCAGGACCTGAAAATTGAGGTACTGTGTCCTATAATCTTTAGTGGAAGCACTTTGTTTAAGATGCTATATCATTATACTCATAAGAAATGACATAATAAAGAAATTTTGTAATGTTATATTTAACATAATACACAAGAGTACATATAATGCTTTGTATCTTACACCACTGTGAGCCCATCTGAGTGCAACTCATCTTCAAACAAATCATCCTTGTTCCACTTTGCTTCACCATTATTCATACTTGGTATACTAGTCATAGGTTGGTTTTAGTGCTTGTTCATAATGTTTAGAATATATCTTTGCGTTCTAAAATACCAAAAAAAAAGCATTATGCAGTCACCACACTCTTATTCAAGTATTTCGTAAAACGATAGGTATAGATAATCACACAGAGGCCCAGTTCTGCATCTATTAAAGAATACGACACTTATAAGAAGGGTAAGCACATATGAGGTATTCCACCACTGCTTATCCCAAACATGTACACAATATCCTATCTGACTAAGCACCTAACCAAGCTAATAGTTATCTAACTACACTATACAGATTGCATGTATATTAACCAACCTTGACGAAATCTATTAGTTATATAATCAAAATTGTCGAATGAAGTAGACTAACTTAAAAACATCACACATGTTATAGATACTAGATAGTCCTTCTACTCAAAAATTGTATAATTGGTGCTTGAATATGTAAAGTGCCCTTCTTTGTTTTGTATGATTATATAGATAAAGATGGCTCCTACTTGGATGATTGATAGGAAGATAATTGGTCAAACTATATTGTTAAGGCTATGACATGTACGGGTTGTGAAAGAGGCGAAAGCTTGTTTTTGCTCCATATTTTGAAGGGTATTTACCTTTTTCTTTTCATACTAGCTATTATTAATTATATTATTCGATGGTGCTTATAATTAATATGCGATGCTGATTGTTAATTAATTCTATAAATGGTAGTAATCATTGGTTGTTGGCTACCATTATTCCAAAAGATAGTGTAGTATATTGGTGTGATCCAGCTGGAACCCTAGAGCCTCATAAATTTTTGAAGGATACAATTAATATGTAAGTTCAGCATGTATACGATTTAAGAAATTCCAACTATCTTATAGATTTACATTTGTATTCGTAAAATAAATATAATTAAGCTAAGTCTATAACATATATTTTAACACAGGGCAATTACTAAGATAACTCAATGGATCCGGAGAAATTTCAGCAAAAACAGCTTGAACGGAAAATAATAAAGGTACCTCGTCAACTAATAATATTGTCATCTCCTGAATTATAAGTCTATGTTTTATTGTTGTGGGTTTGATGTTTACTAGTTGTTCCTCCGCGCGCGATGCGCGCGGAAGCCTAAGGACCATCTCCATCTACGGAAATATCACTTGTAAAAAGGTAAGGCCAAATATCACAAGTTTGTAAATTTTCTATGTACCGTAAAATAAACACCTCTAGAATATTTCCTTTTGTTTTCTTGTAAAAAGGTAACTCGTAAAATAACTTTTAGGGGGGAAAAGATCCGTTGTTCTCTCTTCCGTCTTTTATGCCAATAACAAAGGTAAACACTCTCTTCTTACTGAACTTTTCAAGTCTTTACCCATTAAAGAAATCGTTTCTTTACTAAGAGAAGCTTGGAGTGTATCAATTCTATACTCAATTCATTTTCCTTTGCAAAAAAAAAAAGAATAGATTCAGATGCAATACAATTATTCAAATGCATTATAGTGTACCGGAGACTAATAGAATGGCTATTGTTGAGATTTGAAAATATGGATGTGGGGAGATATACTATGCAAATAACATAATACGTTCCTACGATCTTACGATCACATGGTCCGATTTCATAGTAAAAATAGTAATATATATTTGTATATAATGACATCATCACTCGAATTTCGAGTGATATTAAAATCATTAATTATCAATATTTTATGGATAAATATTACGAATAAATAAGTATTTTGATCTTCAATTATTTGTTTTAACCAAATGAAAAACTATATTAAGTAGAATCATCTGATTCCACCGATTTGATCCTACCCTCCCATCGATTCAAAGTAGAAGTCCGATCATAACAAAATTACATGCTATATTGGAATATTGCGCACACACGACATCCCACACCCTTCCCAAAGAAACAAAAGAGAAATTAGTTGAAATGTTGTGCTACGTTCATTGTTTATACCATGAATCTGAACCTTCTATGGTTTCCCCCAATCTTCCCTAGGGAGCACAATCTATAAATGACAATCCAAATGTAAAAAGCATGCATATAATTTCTTGCATCAAAGAGTTCACTTACAGCATCCACTCCCAATAACACATTTATTAGATACATTAGCTTCTTAATTTCTATTAAGTAAACTTATCTCGTCAGTAAAAACTATATCATCAACTCATACAATCTAAACAAAAATAGCAAGCTGCATAAGGAACTTTACTGTCGATTTATAAAGAAAAATTATACTATAAATAAAAAACCAAGCTAATGTAGAAAATGCAACCTATCGATAGAATACTTCTCAAAGCTGATTCCTCTTCTCACTCTCAGAGAAAGCATCTTCTTTCTTGAGCTGAAAACACCAACGCAAAACACGTCAAACAAAGATATCGAAAATCAACAATAAAACTTTATACTCTACTCCTTCCAACCTACGATAATCATTGCAGCTTCCAACAAGTCATAACCCTAACGGCCTAAAGTATATCATTTCTAATCTTAAAAGTTGTATTCTTTCAATTACTATCACCTATTAGCTCACACTGACGTACAATCACATTTAGGCCGGGTTCTATAAAACAAGCAAAGAGCAGCCTCATAACCTGTTGTCCCCCGCCTATTCCAAGATTAAAGTAGTTTAGCCTGGTTTTCTGTCGACCTAGCCACTATGTTGGCGCTTATTCATTAACGGCGCTAACGACACATACTTATAAATAGCCTATGTTTCCTCGGGGGCTTTTATTAAGGTGAGTAGATTATTGACGAGAGATAGTGTAATGGGGGCGATACGTAACTCCAATCATCTAAGTGACTTAAATCATTTAAGACTATGTTTAATCCTAGACTTAATATTAATATACAAGTCACTCTCTCCTAACTGAACTTTTCAAGTCTTCACCCATTCATTTTCAGTATTTTCTGCTCCCATACTCATCTCGATTTCTTTGAATTCCCGTTTAACCTTCCCAGATCAATGCTACCTTTTTTTTCCCTCTAATTTCTAACCTTAGATTGGGTTGAAGGAATCGTCTCTTTCAAATCGATTCTATACCCAATTCATTTTCCTTTGCAATAAAAAAGAATAGATTCAGATGCAATAAAAGTATTCTGATGCATTAAAATGTACTGAAGACTAATAGAATGGTTATTGTTGAGATCTTAGTATAATGGTTTGCTAAAATCTCTTTGTTGTTTGGGTAATTAAATCATGTAACAAACAATTAAGCTTAACTTTACATTATAGTGGTCTGTAAGATAAACTACAATGTTCTGCCACAACTCACAAGTCCTCAAAATGAAACATGTATTGAGATTTCATAAAACGATGACAGGAACTACCCTTTGGGTCAGCTACTTTGGACATTTGAAGGGCATGAGAGGTCAACGAATCCGAATTCGCAGGACAAACTGGTAAAATAATTCAATTTTTAATATGGCCCGTGATTATCTTCCTAATTCTTTCTGTGTTAGTAGGGTTGATCTCCAACGGGAACTTCAGTAATACCAAGTAAATCAATAATAAGTGTAAGGTTAAGAACAATATTGAAAGAAATCTTACATCGAATAGGCCTATCTGAAACACCTTTAGTTTTTCCTACTTCTCTTTTAGACTCAGCCTATAATCATGTGACAATGCCAAAACAATTGTGTGATTAAAAAAATATCTTCAAGTCAAATATGAAAGATACACTCCGGTCACTACGTATTACAAGTTTGTTCATTACCAATATGGAAGCAAATCGACTTCAAGTACAATGTTCATCCACATTGATTGGCCCATGTCATGCCAATTGTACGTTTTTTTTAATACATTGTAATAATGTTAATAAAGTAAGGTAATCAGCAAACGAGAAGGTATAACATGATACGAGGCCAAAAATCATAAAATGAGTACGTATAACATAAAAATGGTGCTACTAATATACATAGTTACTATCTACGCTAGAATGAGTACGTTTTATAATGACATGAGGCACCAAACAAAAGAGTCATTTTAAGCCACCATTAAACAATGAAAGAGGTACGAAAGATAGTCAAAAGGGGCACGGGCTCAATAACCTTTGTGCTAGCCAGTTAAAGATATGTAAAAATGGAGTTTATGCAAATTTATGTTTTATAAGAGAGATACTCCTGACTAAAAAAACAAGAGGGGAAAAAATACGAGGTTGAAATCCGTGATCGAAAATGGCGTGTTTCCTTCTTATTGTAAACCCTATTTTGCTAACTATTTTATTTAAAATGGTCCCCAATTTTATAGAGAAGACGAAATTGTTTAGTTGTTTGATTCTCAACTTGCTTGTAAACCCCAATTCAAGGGTGAACAATTAGCAAAGACTGCAGAATACGAATTGTAAATGTCACTTTCTATAATACGACTAACACGCAGAAATGGTGATGAAAGGTAAAGGCCCCCTGAAATTAGAACGCGGAATTCTGGCGCTCAACTGTCAAGTCCCCCAAATTGTTTTGATGTGTGTTTTATCACCACTTCAACATATTCTTCATGTTTAATAAAGTGTAAATAATAAAGACGTGTTTAATGACCACTTGTGTTATACTTGTGACACACTGCTTTAGGA
>JAOWBH010119634.1:0-13921 GCA_028566215.1 Silene coronaria | reverse complement strand
TCAAAACGGTCTTAAACATCTAGCTAATAGTTCGGCATCGGAATCAAGTGAAAGCGGTGAAACCTAATTTACCCATACCAAGTCGGACAAGACGAATTATGAATTATGTGAAGGTTCCCCGTAAAAAGAGTGGTTTTGATCACAAGGATAGTCGAGTCTCATATGGTAAACCCTAGAATTTCCGGGTACAAGTTCAATTCAACAAGGCATGACTAACTACACTTCATCCTACTAATCAATTGGTTAAGGAAAGGGGTAATGCATCCTAACATTCTAGTAATTAAAAGGAAAATCCTAACAATCGAATATCTACAACTAATAAGCGAATGAAGAGGGATGAAACTCGTTATCTTACATAAATCAGACCGAAAAGAAGTAAGATTGGAAGTAGAATGAGGGATCTTAGCACCCAAAGACACCAAAAGGCCTCCATGGAATTGAGGAGATGAAGTTTTTGGAGAGTTAGAAGAGAAAGGAAGGCGGATAGAATGAAGAGTTAGGTGTTTAGATGAGTTTATAAAGGACTCGACAGATTTGGTTTTCCAGGGGCACTCGGTCGTGTCGAATAGGCACTCGGCCGAGTTGGCTCAATTCGACTGAGTTAATTTATATTCGGCCGAGTGCTGTGACTCCAGAAGGGTTTGCCCCTCTGTCGTTCCCAATACTCGGCCGAGTTAAAATTTCACTCGGTCGAGTTGCTTGCACTCGGTCGAGTTATCAGTCTACTGGGTCGAGTGTCCCTAAAAAGAGTGAATTTCGATATTTTCGACCTGAAGTACACTTCCCTGCAACATAAACACTTCGAGTCGGAGTTGAGACGAATCCTGAACTCGTCTCGGGTTAGTTTCTATACTAATAATACATCAAGCAGTCACTTTATCAATAATAAAATTAACCATGCATATAACTTGCAGTATCATCAAGTCTGCTTCCCCAATCAATCATACTACACAACGCGCATACATTATCACATAAATAATAACATGAATTACATCAGGTAATAACTTATACATTGCTCTACGCAATCCCACTTCTCCTCTACATCCTTCCACGCTGTGACTGGCTTAAGTGTACTAAGGCCAAGTCCTGAAGTGAGGGCGCCTACTCACCCAAAATAAATAACACACGTCGGGGCTCCCAATACACATACACCAGGTTCATTTTATTAGATTTGCCTAGTTCATTAAATTAATTGGTTCAGGTTCCAAAACCTGGCTCTGATACCACTTGTGACACCCCACCCTACCGAGGAGCCTTCTGCAAGACCTTCCCCAGCAAGATGTGGCATCACCATCTCGGTTTTCCGAGGAAGTAAGTATCATCGAAACCATAATGAACGTTAATAAAGTAAATACAATTATTACAGCGGAAAGATAAAGAATTACAACTCATCCCTAAACTATCACAACTAAACTAAGTGGAACTCCACAATCCAACTCGAATCCGAGCACTCTCCAACCGATTCCAAGTCAAGCCAGCTACTTTAACACCTGCTAGTCCGACTGCTCACCATTTGCCGACAATATCAAATGGATCACAGCAGAACACATAAGAAGAGAAGAAACACAACAACCACCATCCGTCAGTAAATAGTCAAACATCAACCACAGCAAGGTACATAACATAAACGGAAATCACAGCGAACACCATCACCAATACCAAAATCACCACCTCCAATTGAGCCCTATCGCAACAGGCAACCCGCGCCGCCAGTGGGGAACCACAGCCAAACCCACTAAAGCCCCGCTCGAAGCACGAGAGAACCCACTCCATTAATGTGCACATCCCCCTCCGTGATGGGAGTCACGGGGGACGGAAGATGGGGGTGAGACCGTCTACCAACGGCCCCACAAACAATCACAAGCCAACACCTCCATCACCAATCACAATATCACAACAACATATATACAAGCAGTCAACCATAAACATAAACACACTGAATACTGAGTAGGTGAACCTACCTCTCGAGAAGCTGTCACTAAGCAAGCAAAGTAATCAATCCACAATGACGCCGAGATCCAATCCCGTAGTTTACATACCGAGCCAAGTCATCCCATCCAAGGTCAAAGGTTGATGTGTGAGGGTAGAGTAGGGTTGAGGAGAGAGAGGTCTGCTAGGTTTTCGAAAAGAAAGATAGAAATGCAAAATGACGGAAAATGGTTTAAGTCGCGTCCCCGAGTCATTAAATATCATTATGGAGTAACGAGACTCCGCCGAGCTAAGAGTCAACTCGGCTGAGTGCTAACCCATTCGGTCGAACTCCAACAATCAAAGGCTAAAGTAGTCCCCTAGATGACCCCAAAAGGTCTGAACCCCGTCCACGGCCAGTCAAAGGGTGTCCTAACATGCTGGGTATTACAGTAACATTTTTGAATTGTATGTTATTAAAAATAGTTTTTTTTTATATCTACACCCAGATATAAACATCTACTTCAAAATTGCTCCCCACTTTGGAGAAGCTTAAAAAAAAAAATCTAATACCTTTACCTTTCCTCCATTTTGTTTTGACAACAATAAAATATGATTAAAAGAAAGTGTCTTACAATACAAACACATGAGCACCTGAGTCACTAGAAAACCAGGTACTCGTACTAAAAGTACAAGAGTAGCTAACTGAAATATAAAGACGACATTTTTTTAGAGGAGGATGATATTTGTCATCGAAATGAAAAAAGTGATGCTTCTTTCTCTTAGCCCTTGTAGCAACTCCAACATTCCAAGTGTACCTGCAAAGAACAAATGAAAGTCCTGTAGAAATCGAAGATCGTTTTCTTAAGTTAACACTAGCTTGAACCACTCGGCCTCGTTGATGTGTATAATCCACCACCCGTCTACACTCAGTGCTTGAATGTGTGCGTGCCGCAACAAATTGGAACTGAACTGCTGAAACCTTGCTAGCAAGAGAGGACCCTGATGAGAGCCGCTTCTTCTTTTCAATTTGGATGATACCTTCTTCCTGAGACACCTTAATATTCTCAAGAATGGTTGATGAAAGCATACCATGCTTCTTAAGCAAAGAAGCTGAAAAGGAAACTTCTGATGCCCTTGAAGATTCTTCAAGGGGAGTTCCCGTCTAGATAGTTTTTGAGGTGAGGGGGCGAACCCTCAAGAAAGACGATGATCCTGGGTGAAAAAAACAACGGATAATGCACGCGGTGCCCCTGAGGTTTGAAATTTTGCATGAAATGCACAATTTTTTGTTCCGAAAAAGTTTAAGAGGCCATAACTCATGTTTGCGAGGTCAGAAAATGATAATTTTTTTTTCAAATTGATCATATTTCCGAGAACTACGATTTGAAAAAAAAAATGTCATATTTGGATCCCGTAACTAGGAGATTTTGTATGTCAATGTTTTTTTGAACGAACAAACTTTGAGTAACCATATCTCTTAGTCACGAGTTCGAAACTCGACATTTTTTTTTTCAAGTCGTAGTTTTTGGAAAGATGATCAATTTGAAAAAAAAAATCGTAACTTTCTGAGCTCGTAAACACGAGTTATGACCTCTTAAAATTTTCCGGATCGAAAAATTGGGTATTTCGGGCAAAATGTCAAACCTTGAGGACACCATGTGCATTCTCCCTTTTTATTATGTACGCAATGAACACACGTTAAAAAAGCGATGCTCGCATAGTAGCCTTCCTCTTTGAAGGCAAAACTGCAAAAGAAGAACATACTTTCCATAATGTAATCTTAGCAGTAAAGTCTTCAATTTAATGAGTACTCATCTTTTTTGTGGTTTTGCACCTAAAATTAATAATTATATCATGTGTTTTTAAGAAGCAATAATAGTATATACTTGTAAGTTGTATCATGTTATAAAACACCCGTCCGTCTTGCTTATGACGGTTACAAGGCTTAGTATAGGAGTATATATATATAATGAGTTTATAATACACATCTTATTGAATGAGCTGCATAAAGTGATAAGTTGTTACTTGTTACGGTTTGCGATATTAGAACGGTTTTACACGCGGCTAACGATTATCACAATGTTCGTTACAAGTAGGGGTGTTCATCGGTCCGGACTGGACCAAACTAGGTGGACCGAAGACCAAATTAAGAAAAAAAAGTGGACCGTGGACCGGACCGTAATTACATTGGTCCGGTCTCTTCCGGACCGCATATATGAGTGGACCGGATCGGACCGGACCAAATTTAATTTTTTTATGCAAATATGGCAAGTAATAATGACTTACGTGATATTATAGTTTTATTATTGTAAAATTGTAGTAAATATAGTTCGTCTAAATTAAAAATACCAACTAATTAAACAAAAATCACAACTTTTTAGAAAAATATGTATTTCATATTATAGGTATGTAACATAAATTGGAAATAAGTTCGATCCTCGGTTCGGTCCACGGTCCATTTAATTTGGTCCAGGACCGAACCAAAGACCGAATTAGCCAAAATGAGTGAACCCTGGACCGTACCAAATAAACTATGGTCCGGTCCGGACCATTGAATGAACAGCCCTAGTTACAAACACACTTTCAATACTCGGTAAAATATTTAGTAGGTGTTACTTAAGATTGTCTTGAGTTAAGACGTCTCACAACACTCCTTTTATTTTTGCCTTATTTAAATCGGCTGTGATACCGTCTTAACCAAGTGGGGGTACTAATCTCGAAAATCGATGCATACCCTAGAAATCCAGTAATGTTTGGCAAGTTGATACTGACAACTGACAAGAAGCTCCGGCATCAAAGCTCTTGTAGTAATACAAGACATTAAAGCACTTGACCCATTTTCCAATTAATTGACCCTATTATTTAGAAACCAACACCAAATAATTCCAACTAAGCTCCAACCAGACCCATAATTATCTCATGTTACTCTAGTAAATCTAGTAAATGCAACTTGAAAATTAAGCAAATTCTAATTAATTAATGTGTTCTAAGGGTACATGTAGAATTCGCAAGCGGGTCAATTCGATTGAGTATATATCAGGTCGGTTTGGGTTTGGGTCTTTTGGGTTTGCAAGCATCTAGTTAGACCTATATGGGCCAGGACTTCGAGTCATTCCGGATTTGAATCAGTTTTGAGTGTGTTATCAAGTTATTAAGGTATAATAGTCAGTACATGATAACAAATGTTAGAGACGGGACGGATAAGATGGAGTCGAGTGAGTTCAAATCCAAGTCATTTTGTTCGGGTGCAAATCCTGGTATCGATCCGATCATTTAGATCATGTCAGTTTTACCAAGTCTAAGGACATACATATACATAAACTAGAAACTTGAAATTCTATACTGTATATGTATAAAAATGCTGTAAAATCGACAGGATAAAAGATCGCGTAGAAGAATGTAATTTTGGCCAGTATGATTAGAAGGTGTTCGAGAGTAGCGACTGTTAGCAACACGAAGATGATTCGTTTTGTTGTTGTTGACGAGCAAGGTCTTTTGAATGCTGGCATGCTATTCTAACCACCTCAGTGTTCAGCGTGTGCATGCCTACCAGGCCACTGGATGGGAACTGGTTTTAGGGTCTCAAGGAGCTAGTCTTGGACTCTTGGTGTTAAATCATTTGTGAGCGTGGTTCTACTTCCATGACTACTACTTCAATGCCGTCTCAAGGTTCAACCGCATTACCTCAGTGACTCGAGATTCCCACCTATGGCAAGTTAAAAGGAGTCAAATGTACTTCACTGTACGTCTGTACCTGTGTATCGATAACCCACAGACTGTATCCAAATGACCCATAACACAAATGCAAGCCGCTTAATCGGATACTGTACTTTATTCCATAATGTTCCGAAAGCTAGAGAGCACTCAGAACGTTGATTTTACGCATATACAAAATCGACAGTATATCAAATACACTTAAACTGTAATCCAGCATTTACCCCATTCCTGCAAGGCAACAATAGCAGGGGAGCGACGTAAAATAAAGAGAGCACCTTACACACGCCTCTCACAGACTTTCGTGGATTTGTACTATCTAGAATAAAGTTAGAGCAATCAGCTTACCTTATACTAATATGATCAAGCGCACAATCTGCCCCATATACCTAAATGATTTTGTCGCCTCCTTTAAGCATTTGTTTTTGTCATCACGAGACCAATGCTGGCAATAAACACGGTGAATCTCCTTAGCTGAGTCAAACAGACACGAGAAGAAAGAGGAATTCGGCAAGTTAAATATGATGATCTTAAAGTACAAACCTCTCCAAGTCTGTTGAGCTTTTCTCTGACATCTTTTAGCAATTCTTCGGCATCGTTGTCCCATTTATAAAAGTCTAATTCTTTTTCCCCTAGAAGCTTCTCAGCTACCTGAGTAAATGCAGAACTGATGATGAAAAGATTTACTACATGAGAGCGAAAATTACTACCCGTTGAATAAGAGATTACATTTTTCAAACAGCCAGCCGCCCTAGGAGAGTGACCAGCTTATAATAAGAGGTATTAAAATTGTGATAGGAGAAGTATCGATGAAGATGGTAACCGTAAACAAAAAAGAGAAGAAAAAACATTCACAGATTCATTTCAACAACAGAGAACCCATACATTGATCCAAAGCCGACTTTGAGCAATTATTGAAGTAATATGTAAAGAGAAGATCTCAACCTGTTTCGCGATAACTTGTCCACCAGCTATATGAGAAAAGTATGAGTTGTAGAAGTGGCAGAGAAATAACGGCGCACTTTTTCCTGACAGTTCCTTCAGATATGTAGCATATGAAATACCAGGACTACTAGGCTCCGGAATCAACATATTCTGTTGGCGGAACCATTCCAGGTCCCTAGCCAAACCCTCTGATCGTTCAAGACCAGTTCTTCTGAAATATGCATCTATTCAACAATACTCAAAATAGCAAAATAGTTAATTTCGAACAAGTTTTAAAAAACATAATTTACTGCACACATCATTATATATTATCTCCAAGTAACTCTCTGTAATCTGTATGAGTTTATAAGACTATTTTTTTTATGTACAAAAAGCCACAGGCTGTATTACTAAGTAACGAGTACTATCATTTGGTGATTTTACCAGCTAAGTAACATCTGCTAACTATAAGGCATACCCGACCAAAGGAACATGGAAACAAAATATGTTTTGCCTATTCAAGAAAATTATTTATCTGTTAAGTATACCACAAGCAACAGAGCCTGATGCAGTTTTAAACGGCAGAAACAACTTCTAAACTAATGCGGCTAAATTCTAAATGCTAAATTATAAGAAACAAGTCACGAGGAATCTAAACTTCATAGCATCTTAAAGTTCACAGCGGAAACAATTTCAAGTATCTTAGAAACTTAATAGCGGCTTTAGATATTGGATGAAGTGATGCTGCTTCAGAGGGATTGACAGGTGAGTTGTGAGATTCATGTCAATGTGCAGCCATTCAGGTCATTAGAGTTTAAAAGTATCTGAAAGTAAACCTGCTATCAACCATGACCGTCAAATTTTTCCATTTTCAAATGAACCCTGAACGCATCTTAACACTTTGTCTTAAAAAAAAACCAGAGAAGTTTGTGCAATGAGTCCACATGTAAGAGGTCGGGACTGGCTTAGGAACATTGAAGTTGCTAGTAAGAATATTTACATTAGAAAACATGTTTTAGGCTGAATGTAGGGTGTACCAGTATCCACTGCTCAAAAAAGTCCGTATGAGCATGTCACATAGGCCTTGTTTGGATTAAAAAACGGAGGGAGAGGGCGGGAGGAGCAATGGAGGAAAAGAGCAAAATATTTTTCCACCAGAGTAAATAATTTGGCTTGTAGTACGTAAATGGAGGGATCCATTTTTCCTCCACTCCAAATCTCTCCACTCTCATTTGCCAACCAAAGTTCGTAACAAAGGAAATTACTTCCTTTCCCCTTTAAATTCCCCTATCCAAACAATAGGTAAAAAGGTAAGGCTGATTGTTTAAAGCAATATGGAGAAAACAGGAAGGCACACGACATCTCACTATGGCTGAAGTACGACATCATATTATCATATTCATTCAAAACCTCAAAGTAGAGAGATTGTCCAACAAATGTACTTTATCCAACAACAATGGGAATTTCTAATGACATGATATCCTCACAAAATAGTCATGACTAACACTCTGATACACCCGTCATCAACTTCTGCTTCCATGTCTAAGCAATATTCTGCTTTTTCATAGGTATAAAAGTCACAGTAATGCATTTGACGTAGGTTCATGTCGAAATTCTGAATGAATGCCTCAAGTGAAACATAAGGAGGAAGTGAAACATAGAGAGATATTGTCCAGCTAAACAACCATATACGGAGTAATCTTTTCCCTCAGTTCATCCACTTATTCTCAGTTTCCCAATTATCACATAACTATTCATGCCATCCCTACTCGAACAGACAATACTTCGTCATTTCTGTCACTAAATGAATCTCTAGTTACTTCAACAGCTTATTCCCAGATTTGTCCAGCTAAATAACCAAGTCAGTGCCACCGGTTTGATGAGTCACTTTACTTCATGATAATCCAAAACCTTACCTTCTAGACTGTGACTTAACGAATATCGTTTATAATGTTGAGCTTTCGAAAATTACTACTAGATCCCTTAATTGCGGTAAAAATGGTTCACAGCAAAATGGCAGAATGAAAAACCACTTGGGATTGAGGAAGTTTTACTGTCATACTAAATTTCCCTATCCACGATAATAATCCTGTCTTATATATAAGATACACAATTCATAACCACGAATTAAGCATGAAACTTATAACTAGACTCCCTTCTTCACTTAAAATTCATTACCATCAAACAAACTCATAACTACTTCTAAAACTTACCATATACAAGAACGGCATTACACTCGTGTTATTTTTTCCTTAATCATAGAAAAGATTGTGCAAATCACATTAAGTGGATGATATATGAAAAGATAAAGACGATGGGACACAAGATGACCCACGAAAATTGAGCAGACGATCATACATGAGATCAAATGTAGGCAGTCATACCTTATGTAAACAACACAAATAAGCATTTTCCAAATAACCCGTAATAAAAATTGCATCGAAAACTACAATAAAAGCGAAAAGAATAAAGCTCAACTCACAAGAAACATCATTAGAATCCTCAACAACACCTTCAATAACATCAAACACAAGCTTAGAATCCACCAAATACTTAAGAAACCCGTCTAAACTCGGTTCCCAACTACCCTCATCTCCACCATCCACCTTCATCTCATCATTCCCATCCGACGGCTGAGAATCCCCATACAATCTTCCAGACCCTCTACTATTCCTAAGATTCATAGCAACAAAACGCAGTTCTTCAGTTATCCCTTTACTCTCACCTGCAGTGGCGGAACCAGTATTTGTCATTAGAGACGAACTACTAACAGAATAAGGTAAAATTTAAAATAAAAAATCGGAAATTCTAACTAAAAGCCGAACTACTAATGGAGTAAGGTAAACTGAAATTTCAAACTTTTCATTATTAGGGGGCGACCGTTCCTGCTAGCCTCCAATTAAGCAGTAAAAATCAAAGATTTTAACTAAAATTTTGAACTTTTCATTATTTTGGGGCGACCGTTCCTACTAACCCCAATTTGAGCAGTAAAAATCGAAGGGTTTGACTAAAAGTTTACTTTTTATCATTTAAGGGGCGACCGTTCCTGCTAGCTAGCTCCCAAGTGAGCAGTAAAAATCGGAAATTTTAACTAAAAGTTTCGAATTTTTTTTTTTTTTTATTAATTTAGGGGCGACCGCTTCTGCTGGCCCTTAGTTTCGCCACTGCTCTAATCTAAACTTAAAAAAATCGATAATTTTAACTAAAAGTTATAAAAAATTTTATTACTTAAGGGGCGAGCGCATCTGCTAGCCCCGTAATTTGAAAATTGCTTACCTGGGTATTCTTTTCTGTACCTCTTCCTTTTTTTAACTAATGGTGGCGGGTATTCTGAGTTTAACGACGTCGTTTTGAGGTCTTCTGTGCTCGTTGTCGGTTCGATGTCGGAGGCTGATAGTTTAATGAAGGAGTGTTTGATGAATTGTAGAGATGTTGAAGGTTGTGATAGTGATAATGGTGGTGTGAATTTGGTTAAGGAGAGTGTGAATGCCATTGTTGTGGAGTTTAGCTTGTTGTTGCTGAATGTTTTGGGAGTATTTGTGTAACTAAATGTTGCCAACGGGTTAACGGGTCGGCTTTAGGTTGGATCATTACGGATATACAGGATTCGGGTTGGATCGGGTTCTCAGGTCGGTTATTAACAAGTTATTTATGGTAATGGTCATTTTCCAATGATGAAAATTCGGGTAGGGTCATATAGTGTTGTCATGTTGGGGAAATCCGAGTTCGAGTCCTCAGTATGGGTGTCGGGTTGGATACTAATCGGGTTAATATTATCAGGTGTATTTGTGCATAATTAGCGTTTTAGAGACCGTGTAAAAGTAAATGCAGAAGCGGAGATTAGCCTGAGCGGAATGGGTAAAAAAGGTTGGAAAAAAATGCTGCCATCCAGGATCGAACTGGAGACCTTCTGCGTGTAAAGCAGACGTGATAACCACTACACCATGGCAGCTTTGTTGATAAAAGACTACATATTTCAATATTTAACTGTCAAATAAAACGACATCCTCCAATATAGAACGCCAGATTAAGAACCTCAAGAACATAAATTTTTTTTTTCTTTGTTGATATTCATCTAAGGCCAAAAACTAAAAATCATTGATAACTAGCTCGGCGAATACTCGTGTTCGATCAACCTCACCCGGTCAGTCATTAAAGAATGCCACAAAATCCTCAACCTGTAATATTGCTCTTCAGAGAGAAAGGGTAGCTTTAGAAAAGGTAGCAGAGCCTGCATGCAAGCATAAAGAACAACTCCTGATAACAACTTTAATTCACCAATAGTGACATTTTGGAAGACGTTTCTACGTCGACGGCCTGGATTCAAGAGCATTCATATTCCTTACTGTTCATAGACTTCACAGTTCAGACTTAGGCTCACACTGACAGTGCCAACAGATGAATCTTACTGTCTAAATGTACAGTTGAAATTCACAAACGGTAAAGAACGCTAACTAGTCTAACATCAGACCTGCAGAGTGAGGCTAATAGCTACCTTCCATTAAACGGGACATCAAATAAATTCACAAGTTGAAATCACATGTCATGATCACTTTGATTTTGAGCATTAGAAAGAAAAAAACGAATCTAATAATCGTCACTTGAAAGTCCTAAAGTGCCGAGCTGCAAGAGAAATCAGTGACTGAATTTTGGCAATGGCGTCAGTTTGATCAGGTGGACACTTCGAGAGAGAGATGTTCAAGGACTGAAGCCCTTCCTCAACTTTCCCTTCAGACAATGCTACACATCCAAGCTTATATGCTTCCTCGGCAATCTGGGCGTCATAAACAGGAACTGAACTTTGAATGGGGCTATTGTTGGACTTGTTCTTTGAAGGGGATGGAAATGACTCGAGCATTGAATTAGCATGAGCGTATTCTAAAGCAGCGATAGCTGTATTTATCTCCGCCATGAGTGCTTCAGGTGTAGTAGGAAAAACTTTGATAGCATCAAAGACACTCCAACGTGTTTTTCCATCTCTAGATTCCATGTCAAGATGCAGTCTCAAGATTAATCAGACTATCACTACTAGTTTGAATCTCCGATCATTTTCTTCAGTTATTTTCAAGATACGATATCAATAGAAGAACTGTGAATCCCAAGTTCAGGTTGCCACCAGAAAAAGACAGCTGGATTTTCGTAGAATCATCAAAAGGGTTCTCAGTTCTCGGTATATTCTGCAAACCAAATCAATGCAGAAGCATATTTAGGAAACTTACTGGTCATCCGTATAACATCAATAAGTGTTGAGGTCTACAGAAATGTGTCCTAACCATCACAACAACAACAAAAAATTTGAGTGCCTCAACGACTCCTTCTGACAGTAACATTATCCGTGCGTTAATAACGCATTAAGGTTGTTTTGTAATGATCCATAATCAAATTCTGTTCAGAAATCTGAAATGCATAGAATGAAACACGTCCTAACAAAATATCGTTGACAAAAAAAAGCTGCATTTAGAAGCGAGCTGTTTTTAGAGTCCACTATGAAAGAAATCTTAAGGTTACACAATATACATGTAGAAAAGAACACAATTACAACTTACTACCTAACATACCACTCAATTTCCTCGAACAGATAAGCCAAATGTACACGGCCATAACCGCAAAGTTGAGACTAAACGTCAATAACAACAACAACATTACACCCCAAAGGCTCCCTGCGCCCTTCCCCTAGGGGATGCAAAAAAGAAAGGCTTGCATGGCAAAAATAGAGCAGAAGTGTCATGGTATATGAAGCATATAGTATGATTTTTGATGATTTGAAGACTTAAGATTTCGTACGTCTTTGCAAATCATTAAAATAATCTCGCTATTTTATATACTGAAATCTGATTTATGTTATGAAGACGATCCCTCGTACCAGTATCTTGTTTTAGTGAGTCATACTCATATGTCTTTGTTTTGCCTTGTTCCAAAGGCAAGGAATCCAACAATGGAATCCAAATTCATAATCCTAAGTGCCATCTCTATCAACCCAAAGGCCCTAAGTATTACTCTCCGAATCCCTGTTACAATCATTTGTTTATCTTTGATTAAACTACCTCTTACAAAGAATAGAAAAGTAAACAAATGATTGAGACGGATGGCGTATATTCAATCAAGCAAACCAGAGTCTCAACAAAGACATGATTGGTACAACATCTTAACAACAAATTCATCTTTCATTACTTGCACCCAAAATGAATCAAAATGCCAACCAATATCTTGAACAAATTTACTTCTACAATATACTCACTCACCATACAATATCATACATGAAATATTAACAAAAAAAATAAACAAAAGACAAATAAACACTTTTCCTAACACATTTTCATCAAAACTCAACAACTCCCATCTTAATAGTTTTCTCTAATAATTTCATCTCGATCATTTATTTACTTTTGATTAAAATAATACTCATTACCGAAAATGAAAAAGATAAAATAAATGATTAGGACGAAGTGAATACTTACTAGTTAATGCATATGTCCCGATCATTTGTTTACCTTTTATTTATTAAAATAATCAAAATAACAAAAGAAGAGAGGATTACCAAAACCCTTTATGAAGAAGCTCTTGACTTTGCCACAAAACTAGAATAAATCTAATTAAATTAAATGACTAATAAAAAATTATGAAACATCTATAAATTGTAATATTCCAATTTTTTTTTTTTTTTCAAAGGATGAAAAGTTGAACCTTTTTTTTGTTGAAGGAAGATGAGCTTAAGAAGATTGTGGAAATGGTATGACAATGAGTGTGTTATTATTGCAAAGAATATTTGTTTAGGTGTTAAGTCACCTTTCAACAACCGACCCATGATTTTACTACTATTTCTTGTTGCTATACACCAAACCAAATTAATATAATTAAATTAAATAAATAAATAAATAAATTGTGGATAAAATTATAGAAGTAACCAGTAGATATCTGACAACTCAACTTGATAAACAACAAAACGTTAATAAACTTCTTTTAATCATCAATTGTGGGGAAATAAAGAATTATATCTATGAAGTAGTATTATTTTTTATTTGTCAAATAAAAAAAAAAAGATTTCAAAGACGATACTTAATTGAGACATATCACTATTTTGGTTTAATTTCAGCTCATTTTTTATTTGTCAAATAAAAAAAAAAATTCAAAGGCGACACTTAATTGAGACATATCGCTATTTTGGTTATTTCAGCTCATTTCAGTTTAGTTTATCTCTATTCACTCCAGTGCAGTTCATCTTTTTTACAAATTAAGGCTCTGTTTGGTAAAACAGACTGAAAAGATACCTAAAACCTGAAAAGATACCTGAAATTTGATAAGGTACCTGAAACTAAAAAGGTACCTGAAAAGCTAGCTGAAAATTGGAAACTGATAAGGTAGCTGATTAATT
>JAOWBH010119413.1:0-13925 GCA_028566215.1 Silene coronaria | reverse complement strand
TTCCAATGTATTACAAGTGGAGTATATATAGTGCACTACTCATTAGATGCGTATAAAACAAGTGGAAGCCCATAAACACGATTTTGTGGCTGGATCCGGGTACCCGGCCGCCGGGTACCCTACTTTGAGGACATATGCCTTCCCAGCCGGGGTACTGGCTGCCGGTGCTCCTCCCTTCGCCGAGGACAATCAATATTTTGGCTGAATTCACCTTGCTGCTCTCCCAGCCGGGCACCCGGCTGCCGGTGCCCCGGCTCATGATGACACTTCGGTGTTTTCTCTTCATTTCTCCTTCCTTTCACCAGCACATGCTTCGGGTTCCTTGGTGGGGCCACATTGGTTCAAAAGCCGCCTAAAATAGCTAAACTAATGCTAAATATGGCCTAAAAGTTAAGAGGAAATGGGAAAAAAAGACGGGGGATTGGAAAGATATCATTGTCACTAATTTCCGGGGTGCCCTGCTGTGATCCATATGATGGTTTTGATCATTGGGGAGTAGATTGTTGACAGGTTTGCATATGACACATTTGGGATATGGGCCGCGCTACGAGATTGGAGTTGCGTTAGAAGACCCGATATAGAGGTTGCAGTAGACGAGTTGTATTTATTATTCAATATCTAGTTTATTGTAATGAATAAATTTGTATTAATTATAAAATGTTCTTTTATTTGAGTTTTGAGACACTACATCGGGCAACCGAGATGGTGACACCTTCAATTACCTTGGCCGGGTAATTAGGAGTGTTATAAAGTGGTATCATAGCCAGATTTTGGAACCTAAACCAATAAACCTAAAAATGAACTTAGGTGTGTCTAATAAAATGAACCCGATATAAGAGCAATATGAGAATAACTTTGGGGTGGGTAGGCGCCTTCATTCCAAACTTATGCTCTATTGTCTTTACCGGTGAACTACGGGGTAATTTGGGTGGCTCTATATGTGCTTGATGTGATTATTTGCATAATGGTATGAGTGTGGGTTGATAGTCGATGAATCATTTGGTGAATGTGCATGTTGAGAATGAGTAGAGTAATAATATACCATGAACTATGTCATGAAGGAGTAGAGTAATAGTATGTTATGGACTATATTTCGTTAAGGAGTAGATAGAATCATGCATGTTTACTTCTTGTGTTGCCTTGATGTGCGAGCCTTGGACTCCATAGCGTTATGTGTATATATGTATATATATGTGTGTATGTTACAAGCTAGTAGTATGCTAGATACATCATTCGGTAGGCATGTCGGTGTTCAGTTATTATAAGGGGATAAATAACTAGGATCAGTAATATAGACGCACGTAAGTTGACTCGGAATACACCACCGACGCTTGGGTGGGCTCCCGGGACATATTCTTGTGCTGGAGGGGACAAATTAATCAAAAACGTCAGCAAAACAGCAACACTCGACTGAGTAGGAAGGCCCACTCGGCCGAGTAGGGTCAACACTCGACCGTGTGGACCCATACTCGATCTAGTCGAAATCAAGTAGTTAGGGTCCTGCCACTTTTGCACTCAACCAAGTGGATTCACACTCGACCGAGTGGAATCGCACTCGGCCGAGTAGACTCGCTCACTCGACAGAGTGGACTTGCTCACTCGGCCGAGTGGACTCGGCTCAGTCAAGTTACTCGTGAGATTCCCCTTTCTTTTCGTCTTATTCTTTCACTATATTTTCTTCATTTCTTCACCAAACTCCTTCAAACCTTCACCAAATATCACAAAAATTCACTTCTACAACTCCATTATTGTCGGTTTTTGCTTAAACTCAATTTAGACTTCTAATTCCGTCACCAATCCTTCTAATCTAACAAAGTAAGTCGATTTCTCTCTCCTCTCAACCTTCTCCATTTTGAAATTTGTAGATCTAAAGGGTTTTCTTGAGTTTTATGCAATTTATTGCTTATTTATGAGTAATTTATGACATTAAACAACCTTTTACACCATTATTGTTGTTAAAAATGAAGATTTGATGTCAAGTTCATAGACCCCTTTGAATCACTCGAAAATTTCCCAATTCATGCTTAAATGTTGCATTTTGATGATTGTTGTTGGGAATAATTGTCAAACAAAGGCTTAACCTTTGTTGTTGATGTTGGATCTTGCATTAAAATCAATTGTATGCCTCAAATTCGTGGAAAAAAAATCGGATTTACGGTTAGATTATGCCGAAATTTACAATTTTATGCTTATAAACTTGTCTTAATGGTCTTAAAGGCTGTAGTCATTATAAGTAGTGTTAAAATCTTGCCTTTCATCGGAAAATTTGACCCAAAAGGGGCCTTAGGGGCCGAAATTTTGCTACATTTTCCGGAAAATTTGTGTTTTATGCTTAATTCCTATTTAGCCATCTTACAAGATCGTAATGTAGTGTACAGACATGGTCTAAGATGACTAAATTCGGATAGTTGTTTGGAAAATGTTCAATTTTAAGCAACGATTTTCGGTTAAAAAAAAATGTGAATTTATAATATGTTCTAATGCCAATTTTGAAAAACTTTGAATCAAGTTTAAGTGACATATAACTTGTCTTTGTGAGCATGAACAAAATTTCAAGCCCTGGTATTAAACCAACCCTTTTTAATTTTGGTTTGAAAATTTGCTTTTAAGTTTTATTAAGAGAGTCTAAGGAAACTTCTAACATAATTGGAAATGTAATCAACATTGGTTTCACTAAGATTAAATTGAGTCACCACAAGTGTTACTCCGTACTCAAACCTTCTTATTAGAGCATCTTAGGTTGCCTTGTCGAGTCTTACATGGTATTAACACGTGCTTTTAAATCCTTATTTAACTTTCATGAGTTGAAATCCTTGATCAAAGATGGTTACATTTTGGCTCCGAGTCCAATAAATAAGTTGAATAAATGTGATGGAAATTAGAAAAATTTAAAATTCGGGGAGAAAATTTATTCGCTACATAACCTCTTGTTGCCACATCCCTCTTATCTTGCCTTTCGTGTATATTTTAACCTCTTGGATCGATTTCCAAATTTTTGAGCTATTGGTTATTATTCACCATTGGCATGTAATTGTTTTGTAGCGTGTCGCGGAGAGCCGGAAACCGTCAAGCTCGTGCCCAACCGCCGGTGTATAGGGCCCCGAGCTGTCCAAACCTTGAGTTTACTAGTGAACCAAACTGTAATGCCTTCCAAGCCTTAGCCCGCGTTAAGATGAACACCACTAGGTGTGTGTCCGATCTCGCTTTAGTGACTTTGGGGATTAGGGACGACGTATTCGGTATCTTTTGGGGGTTTGGGTTGGAGATCCTTTACCACTTGAACGAGTTATCCTACCGAGACCTCACCTTGAAGTTCCTAACTCCTTCACCTATGACCATTCGGACTTTTCGGTCCGCTTCCGTGTCCGTACTACCGAATATCATCAGAGCGACCGTTAGTTTGCGGAAGTTTTAGGTGTACCTTCTAGGAGGTCGGGTTTCCTTGATGACCACCCCAAGAAAGAGTCGGCCACCAGATTTATCGGGTATTATACGGGGAGGGGAAAGACCAACGTGGGTGCCATGAAGGCGAATGACGTGGAGCACCCATCTCTACATGTTTTTCTTAGACAAATGCCGTACCTTTTGTTCGGGATGGACGATGTGAGTAAGCTAAACTCTTGGGAGGTTTTCTTGTTAACCTCTTACCTTAACCCGAAGCGGGATAATCCTTTCCGCATCAACCCCACCTCGACCATTGCCTTAGATTTTGAGAGGATGACTACACCGGTTAAATGCACCCTAGATTGTGGGACAATCATCACCCGAATAGTTAAGACCGTTTGTGGCTTCGTATCGAGAGAGGACGATGAGACTGTGACAAATGAGGTGCCCTACCTAGACTTGGGCTACTTGAAACACTTGAAATGAGTAATGGACTTTCCAGAGGGAGGGTTAGCATGGAAGGTTGATGGCTTCCAGTTGTTGAGGGTTCCCACGGCGGAGGGAATCTTAGTGCCTATTGAGCCTCTTGAGAAGGTTAATGTTCTTAACAACCCGCCCCAAAACTACACCGTTTCCTGAGAGTACACCTTTGACCTCGATGACGAGGAACCCGATGTTCGTGCCCCTTCTCCGGCCCACCTTGAAATGTATAGGATGGGTCGTACACCATCACCGCCACCCGTTCATGTGACACCCCACCGGGCTAGTGTTTGCACGGAGGTTCCCACCGACCTTGGTTTTAGGGCCCGATTAGCCGAGCTTACTCACCACGTCAACCAAGGCCTTTATATAAGATCGGGGTATGAGGCATCCTTGAGGCATGGGGCGAAACCCTTGCACCCGCCTAGTTATTGGACTCGCGAGGGAGACGACATCGGTGTCTTTCACGCTTACGGGATTGAGCCTAGGGATTGGGGAACTCGGGTTCTCAAGGATTTTAGGCACTTGGTTGGACCATAGGCGAGGGATCACTTTGCTAGTGGTACCGGTTTCTTTGAGGATGGGGGTGCCACTACCGGGGGATGGGAACATGGAGGGGGAAGCAACACTTTTGGGCAAACGGGAGTATGGGAACAACCTCGCTACCAACCGAAGCCACAACCGTGGGGATACCACACACCACACCAATCCGAGGAGTAACAAGGATCGAGTTCGGGCCAACAACCCCCCGAGCCCGAGTGGTGGTACAACCCACAACAACAATATCACCAACAATCTCAACAAGCTAGTGATGACGATGATAACAGTGATAACATGGTTGTGACCGGCAAGGAGACCGCATACTACGACTCCAAAGGCGGCGGTACAAGCAAGGGCAAGGGTAAGGGAAAAGCGAGTGGAAGAGGAAATAGCGGTAGCCTCGTGTCTAGGGCATGGTTGGGTCTCACCCGGAAAAGATCATGAAAGTAGTTGAGTCACGGGCCATTTGATAGAAACTTGGTAGTTGTTATAAAACTTGTAGTGTATTGTAATGGTTACGATTGGATTTTTTCTTTGGTAGTATGTACGAGGGCCATAAGGCCATGAGATTTTATAAGTACTTGTTTAATTTCGTAGGTTACATTACCGATTGGAACGGTAAGGACTCAAATTTGCCTTTTGATGGCTTTTATGTACTTAGAAACGAAAAATTTCGACCTTACCAATGGGCACTCGGCCGAGTGCCACTTGCACTCGACCGAGTAGAGCCCCACTCAACCGAGTGACTCAGTTCACTCGACCGAGTGGCTTTACATGACAAAATTTTGGAGTTTCTGCAAGAGTAGCACTCGGCCGAGTGACAATTCGCTCGACCGAGTGGTCACTCACTCGATCGAGTATCACATATACTCGACCGAGTAGACCATATGAGACCCTATATGTGATTTTAGTAGCCGTATGTTAGCGAATATGTATGAATATGACGTGTTTTCCATGATTACTTACGCGAATGAACTCGTGAATGATGCATTGTAATATGAACAATTGATAATTGCATATTGCATGACACTTATATATATGACAATAGTGTGAAAATGATAATGGTTGGATTATGAACTATGGAAATGGCAATAGCATGAACAAATACGTGGGTTCCGATAATGTAACGGTTATAATGTATCGATGCGAATATTTCTTGAATGGGAGTCGAATTGCGATGTATGTATATAATCCGTAATAATAATAATGATATTATTAATTAAACATCAGTAATTGTTAGTACGGGTAGAACTTTAGAGTGTAACTATAGATAACATTATCGGTATAAGTGATGAGCGGTTAGAACTTCGAGACGAAATTCTCTTTTAGGGGGAGTGAATGTAATATTTTATTTTGCGAACATAGGAAAGGAAATGTAATGGTATAAGTATGGAAAGTGATGAGTGTCATGTAGAATTTGATAAGCATGTAAGGAAGTGACTCACGAGAAACCATGATGAGCGTGAGCAGAGTATAATGAGACTTTGGGACGGGTATCCCGAGGAGAGTTATAGTGAGGCTGAGGCGAACTACGAGGATGAAGTTCATTTTTAAGGAGGAAAGATTGTAATACTCGGTATTAGTGAAAGGAATAATTTATGTTAATCAGGATTAATGAGTGGACCATTAGACTTAATATGAATCTTATCGACCTTATATGAGAGTAGATGGACCAACCGAATGTGTTTTCAGTGGATCGAGTAAGAGTCTGGGAGGAATCGAGTTGAGTGCACTCGGCCGAGTACACGTGTACTCGACCGAGTGAGTGCACTCGTTCGAGTAACTCGGTCTCTCGGCCGAGTGGCACTGTGTAAGACGGATTTATTTCAGATTTCCACCCTATCGTCTCATTTCCTTATTTTCTTCCCTTTCTCTCTGAACACTCTCCTTTCTCTTTAAAACCCTCCTAAACACATTTTTATGGATTCTAAGCTTATATTGGAGATTCTTCCATCTTATTCATCATCCATGCACTATGGTAAGTTAGATCTACACTTTCTCCTAACCCTAACATTTGAGGGTTTTTATATAATTCGGTAATTAGAGATTTTAATTAGTTTTATGAGTAATTAGTGAGTATTAATAAGGGATTTTGGTTAGTATAATAGTATATGGTGGATTATGATAATTATTATGTAATTATTGTAGGATGAGACGGTTTTATGAGACGGAATCGGGTTGGATGCGATTAGCTAGTTGGAGTATGCTTAAAGGTATGTTAATCCTACTCGGTTTCAATATCTATTATGTTCATGTTGATGTTCATGCATACTTAATCTCCTATGGACATGGTAGATACATTATAACATGTTTAATGAATTGTTAGAATGTCAAAGAATATAATTGGGGAAAATGGGTGCATTATAACATGTGTATGGAAATGGGGAAAATGAGATCAAGATAAATGCATAATCGAATATGAGGAAAGGTTGGATAAATAATGTTGGTAATATGTTGTGATACATGATGCATTGTGATATGAAATTAATGATACATGAAATGAATTATATGTGATTGTATTGTTGTACATTGTGCATCTTAGTATGTTGATGTTGGAGGTTGGAGATGGTGTGGTATCATGGTTATTGAGGAGACGTAAGACGGTTGAGAGACCGTCATACGCTTAGGTCGCCTATTGGGGCTTCCCACCCCAATAGGGATGTGCACATTAATGGCTTGAGTACAAAGATACTTACGGTGAGCCGTAACGTCGGGCAGGAGTCCGGTTAGTGCCCGAGCCCGTACTTGGGTGCGTCCCGGTACTTGTTTCGGACTCCGGTCCGAGTAGTGAGGGTGGGTGATGCTGCGGTGCCACCACCAGGTTGCAGATGTCGTGGGCGTGTCCCTGACATCGGAGTTGGAGGCGTTGGATATCATGTATGGTTTGTATCACATCTCCTTGTTGCATATCGTAGTCATGTTGCATACATTAATCATGTTTGTATCGTTCATGCTTATTGTATTATTGAAACTAACGTTTTGTGGATTGTGTGTTTGTCGCCTATTTCCGGGGTGGCCTGTGTCGATCCATATGATATTTCCGATCATATGGGGAGCAGTTGATTTACAGGTTTTGCATTTGACGCTTTGGGATTGTTGGGCCGCGCTACGGATTTGGAGTCGAGTATAGATATGAGATAGAGGTTATAAAATAGATGAGTTGTATTTATATTCATTTATGTTGTTGTATTCACTAAACATGTATTTATTAATAAAATGTTCTTTATTGGAGTTTAGGAATCACTACCTCGGGCAACCGAGATGGTGACACCTTCGATTATCTTGGCCGGATATATAATCGGGAGTGTTACAATCTTAATGCTCAAAAACCACACGATGTGATATAGTAAATCAGATAGTCCACTCAGTGTCATTGATTCCCTCTCGTTCTAATCTAATTCCACCCTAATTCTTGTACTTCATGTCGTTAATGTTTTTTTTTTCTTTTCCTTGTACTAAACACAAATTCTCATTTGTGGCTAACAGAAGCTTGTGATCTCTCACACCTATTAGAGTGATGGCAAGTGGGGGAGATCATGTTGAAGAGAGTGGTGGGAAAGGTCACTAGCTCGCTTGTGACGGTCACAAATGAGATTTGTTGTATATTAAAAGTTCAAGTTCCAATTCTGGTTCATAATTGTAGATTTGTAGTACATAAATTTTTCAATTTGAAAAAATATTATACTAAACGATACCATTATTAAACATTTATCTTTATTTGGTTCGATAGTTACAATAAATCTTTCGAATTTCGTCAACGACTATAACTCGGGGCCCTGTTGTACAATCTCGCACATGGCCCCTCAAATCACAGGGACGGCCCTGTTGGTACACATGGATTGCCAAGGACACCTTGATCTAGAGACTCCACTTCCGGATTGTATCAACCCTAAAGACCTTTTTCCAAGTCAAGAAGCCTAACCAACGATACCGAGTGAAGAAAGGGATGATAGCTCAAGCGAGGAAGATGACGAAAGTGATGGTGAAGATGATGAAGATGATAATGATGATGAATAAGGTGGGCAACTTAGCTCAAGTGATGATGATAGCACCTGAAGATGAGACCTTAGATGGTTAGCTAGGACGGCAACAAGTTCATGCGTGACGATGGCTCTCATAGCATCCTTGCCTTGGATTTTGTAAGCGCCTCCTTTTTCTTTCTTCTCTCATGTTCAATATTTTCAATATTTGTTACATATGTAACACCCCCACTTACCAAAGAGCCTTTAGCAAGGCCTTCCCTAGCAACCAAGGGTGCTACAACCTCGGTTACCCGAGGTAGTACATAGCAAAAGAGACCATAAAAGAACATCTATTAAATGTATAGACTTTAATCGGTTGCAACCTCCAAAGTCCAAATACCAAAAAACACATAATCCGAAAATAACAAAAGAGGAAGCTAAAGTGTCTACCAACTAAGGTTAGCGGAAGCTATCTGTGACACAACTAGGTGATCCCCATCCTCATCCCATGCGTAAGCATCAATCATAATCACCTGCTAAAGACACTGCTCACCATTCGTCAACAACATCGAATGGATCACGGCAAAACAAAAGATACAACAACAAAGAAAACCAAGTTAGTACTGCACAACATTAAACAATAGCCACAACAAAACAACACAACATCATCACCACCATCTCCAATCCCAACTCCACAATCGCACACAATGGATTACCCATCGCAACAGGTAATCCGCGCCGCCAGTGGGGGACCGCAGCCAATAATATACACCTAAGCCCTGCTCGATGCACGAGCGAACCCAGTTCCTTAATGTGCATATCCCCCTTGTGATGGGAGTCATAAGGGGCGAATCATGGGGGTGAGAGACATCTCCCAGCGGCCTCACAAACAACATCACAACTCCACCAACAACCACACCAATCACCAACATCACAAAACCAATCACCATCATCACATCGCAACATTATAAAAATCATAACAAAACAAATGACAATAACTGAGTAGGGAAGCCCTACCTCGAAAGCAATCCGCAACAAATCACAAGGAAAAGCTAAAAATGCTCCTCTACGAAATCGTCACCTATAATAAACATATAATTGCTATTACTAACACCATACGATAAATCCGATAAATCTCTAATCCAAACTGATCTAGGGATTAGTGATATAAATAAATCAGTAGAAATGAACTTACGATACGATTGACGCACGAACAATGAAATTCCAACACCGAAAACTAATCCTTACTTAGGAGATGATTAGAAGGATTAAGGAGAGGTTTATGAAATGTTTAGGGTATAGAAATGATAAACTACCGACTGATCTTATTTATAATGCTTCTTAGACACTCTAATCAAACCGCTCGGATTCCGCTAATTAAACCGGCACTCAATCGAGTGTAGACGACACTCGACCGAGTGCAATCCACTCGGTCGAGTAGCTCGAGTACTCGGTCGAGTGCACCAACTCCAGCAGCCAACCAGTACTGCCCGACACACTACTCGATTGAGTACACTCTACTCGACCGAGTGCACCCACCACTCAAATGAGTGTACTCCACTCGACCGAGTGTACAGGTACAGAAACACAGAGTATTACAGTCTTCCCCTCTTAAGAACGAACTTCGTCCTTGAATTTAACACTCTTACATACACAACACAAACCCTCTTCCTCTTTTCCCAACACTAACTCGACTAGACTCAACAATCCTGTCAAATACCATCAACACTAGCGTCAACGCTCATCATACCGCCACTACTAAACCCAATACCAATACAATCCTTTAAGCACGAACTACTACTAGAACTAAATGTTACACCATATGCATCCATTGTTGTGTAGAGTCATGTTTGGACTCTCTTGATGAGTTGCCTCGGTCCTTAAGAGACGTGTTTTTGTAGCGCCATGACAACAACTTGGTGCCCATTTTTTTGCTCCTTCATGGGAAAATCCAAAATGAATATTGTGTAGCATGCATTGGCTATGTTTGATCTTTTCCAAGTTTTTGGCACACTAATAAGTGCTTTCTAAAATATTCTTTTTGAGAAAAGATTGATCATACCAGATAGGAGTTAATCTAAATTTGTTCTCGATCAAAAAATGAAATCATGCATCAAGTAGTTAAGTTTAGAGCACTTTGCATTCATGCATGGTTTCTAATAGTCGAACATTCCCTCTTTTTGCACTAGAGATAGTGTTTCGTTCGGTTTGGGGAAGTTCAACTACTAGAGATCCGAGTTAATTATAATTAGCTCTATTTTTTACCGTTTCATGCATCGTGGACTAACTTAGTTATTAACCTTGCATCTAGTATAGAGCATACACTTGCATTTCGATAAATCATGCATCCTTTTTGCATTCAGGCATTGTTTTCTTGTTCCCATTTTGTACATTGGGGGCAATGTATTTTCTAAGTGTGGAGATGGGAAATGTAAATCCAAAAAACATATAAAATTTGAAAAACTTTGAAAATACAAAAAGATATTCTTTGTTTTCAAAAAAATCAAAAATCCTAAAAATTTGAACATTTTCAACAACCCAAAAACATGCTATTTACTTTGTAATGTAGAATTGTATATATGTGTGTGTGTTGTTCTATTCTCACATAGGGCATGTCGCCTCATTCGAGACACCGATAAGGGAGATGAATATCGCATGGTATGATCGTTCTAATCTTTTATCCCTTCCATTTCTTTTTCAATGGTCACATGAGGAGAATGAGCTTGTATGTTGAGGACGATGAGGTGTTATTTTGTTGTTGCGGATGTTATTGTCTATGTGTTGTTAGGAGTTTTGCATTGTATTATATGGCATACTAGTTGGTTAGAGCATATGCATTATAATATGTATTATATTGGTTGCATCATGACATATAGTTGCATTTAGGAAAATTTTGAAAAATGCCCAATTGAAAAATTTTACAAGTGTAAATAGGTCGTTGTAGGCACTTCTTCTATTTAGGACTTATCTATGAGAATAGAGTCGAAACACCTTAGATAGTGTCCTACTAGTGTCTTTTAATCCGTTTGCTAAAGTTTAGTCAATGGTTTGCATTTTGATCATTTGCTCACCCCCGATGATGTGATAATTCCTTGGTTGTCGTGTATTCCAAGGTGACCTCCGAGACATGCAACTAACCCCAATTTTTGCCATCTCATGCTCTACAAATGCCATACAAAAGAAAAAATCGTACATAAATAAAAACGAGTTCATTTTCATTCCAATTCAAACCAAAAACAAAACAAAAATCAAACATCAAATCAAAAACTTGTTTGCCAAACATTTTGTTGAAACTAACTTAGGGAGTGCAATAGGAGACTTCTAGACTCTTCTAGAGTACCCTTAATACATATGGGGTCGCTTCTCGAGTCGCTACGGTGAGAATTTGCCTATTGTTGGTCTCCACCGCATACCTTTTGTTAGCCATATTGTGATATCAAATGTCAAATCAAAGTTGTCGAGAAACAACCAAACAAACAAACCAAAAACAAGTCCAATAAGAACTCTCAAATAAAAGTTTTTCCTTACATTTTAGATGGTTTCACTTCTATAGTTGCTTGGCAAAGAGGGACGACCTTTCTTCTCATCTCGGTGAGGAGGGGAATGCAACATAAACCTACAGTATCTTCTAACGTCATGGGGTCTATCGTTCAACTTCCATTTGATCGCCATTGACGACGTATTTTAGCAAATGAGGATGAAAGACTTACTAGTTTGACACCATTTGTATGTGATTCGATTACATTCTCTAGAATAGTAATCTATAGAATTAGTGGCTACATTGAATTGCTTACACTTAGATTAGTTCTCTTTTGTTTGATTCTGCTACTTTGAAGAGGGAAGTAGCTATTCTTTTGTAGATGCATCGTATTTCTTGTTTTGTGTGTGGAGTGAAACTATCGAATTGAATAAAATGACTCAAATTCGACAATTTACTCATGGTTTTCACGCCTCAATGGTCTCGATTTTTATGTTGTTTTTGATTTGATTTGGACAAGAATTAAAAGAGGATATGACTTAACCCAGATCACGAAGCAAGATTAAGTCTGCGGAAATAATCCCAACACACAGTAAAGGATTGTTCCCGACTCCTCAGATCACGAAGCAAAGGAGATTTCTTTGGAAAAGCATTTAGCTTAACACATTAATTTTCATTCAACATCAACTAAAGATTACAAATGAGATCTCTTGCTTTTATAATAGAAGCAAGACGATCTTGACCCTTGCTTATTCTTACAATCTGACGGTCCACAAAGACTATGGGAACCGTGACCCATGTGATTTTCGTGGGCTATTACCAAGGCATAAGAAGATAAGTCTTTTGATTAGTTTAAGGTAGGACATTGGGAAGTGGAGGGGCTCCTAGGAAGATACAATATGACCAACATTGGGGAATGGAGGGGCTCCTAGGAAACAACAAAAGGCTACACAGAAAAACGTGTGATAGCCCTTGGAATTTGAGCTAAGACTTGACACTACCTTGGACCTCATCACATGGGTGGCTATGACCTAAGTAGACCTAAGTAGCTACCTTGGACTATTACTACATTGGGTAATCCTAGGAAAGTGGGGGAATCTTTATTATCAAAAGAAGGAAGATGCTTTGATCCTTGACTACGGAATTCGTGCCAAGACTTGACTCATCCTTAAACCTAGCCTTCCTTAGCTTCCCATTGAGCCGCCCCGTATGGGTATAGGGGAGACTTGGACCCCAAGCCTTGTGACCCACGGTTTTCGGTGATGACATCAAATGTCATCCCGTGTTCAACTCCGTCTTTGCGAGGCGAGCTTATCTTCAATTAAATAAGGCCCTTGAGGAGCGTGGCCTCGTCATTGGAAATGGGCATAGCCCATTTCACTCCAATCCCTCCTTCTTTAAAAGGATTTGACCTCAAATCCTCGCGGTGATCCCCATTAAGCCATTCGTAGCAGCGACTTAGGACACCGTTGCTGTTGGCATGGACTTCACACAGCCTTTTGGACTTTCCTTGCCCATCTTGTTTGAATCCTTTCCTGTTATTATCACTCGGACTTGTCTTGGATTCCCCTTGCACGGACTCTTCCCGAATGCCTACGAACTTCTTTATTATGGAACCGACACGCCTTTCCTTAGGCTTAGCTTGACTCGCGGGGTGCTCCTCACGGATTGGACCACAACTAGAGCGTACATCACAAGGGTTATAAGAACCGTGTTCTTGGACCACTCTTGAACCGTTTATCCCGCACTTGTCCCGACGCTTGTAACTTATTTCTTCAAACTCGTCACGATTGGCTTCCACCTCACAACGGTTCCTAGGCTTGTATTCTTGACACGGATCGATGATAGGTTCATCACGCTTTTCATGTGAATGCTTGTTGTTGTTGAGAACCTCGTGACCCAAATGGCCCATAATCGATCGTGGCCTAAATGGACTCTCATGATTCAAGACTTGAACAAAAGCTTGAAATTCCTCACCACACATGGAGTAATCGAATTTGATATCATTCAACTTCTCAGAACATTTCACATCACCACCCCATGGCAATATGTAAATGTAATAGCTTAAACCAACAACCTTC